>JAFBJT010074860.1:45495-66235 GCA_016785325.1 Chascanopsetta lugubris
AAGGATTCCATCAAGGCTGCTAAAACAAAGAACAAAGAGCAGGTAGAGGCCAGCTTCAGGAACCCCCCCCCCCCCCCCCCCCCGCGCTTTGAAGAGGGCAGCAGACAGGCGGACGACACCCCGCCGACACCAGCAGAGCACGACCAGCCCCTCATCCTCCAACAACACCGAGTACTGCAGGTCCCGCAGATCTGGAAATCACCAGGACCAGACGGAGCAGCACTGGTCCTGGTGCAGCCCCCCACAGTCCCCACTCAGGGTTGAACGATTTCCGACCTGTGGCTCCGACACCGGTAATCGTGAAATGCATGGAGAGACTGGTGTTGCATCACATCAAGGCCCACATCCCACCTGGCCTTGGCCAACACCAGTGTGGCCTACAGGTCCAACAAGTCCTCAGCGGACGCCATCTCCGTAGCCCTCCACACCGCCCTGGAAAGCTCCAACAGGCCACAAATATCCGAGGAGACCCCTAGCACCCAGGACACCCTCTGACATAGAAAGACCAAGATGAATGAGCACTGTGCCCATCATTCACCAACTAATGTAGTTCAATGGAATCATAGTTTTTGATCCAAATGGATAAGGATGTCCATCCGTCTGTCCCAGCGTCCTTGAAATAACATTGCTCATAAAAGATTTTTCAGTCATTATTGTGCTGTCGGACACAATTAATTTGTCATTCGGTAATTAAGCACCGGTGTAAGTACTGGAAACATGATTCATTTGACCCAAATCACACAATGTGACTCTTAAAGTGATGACACCCATGAAAGGACAAATTCACCGCAGGCTGATTGTGCAGAGATCTGATTCTGGTTCTGTCTTGTCCCCTCAGACCTCGACATGAGTCTGAGTCCCAGTGGTAAGGTGGTGAAGACAGTAGGCGACAGCTTGTCAGTGAAGATTGAGAAGAACAACTCGGGAGATGCCAAAGTGTCGTGGACAAAGGTAAAGGATCTGGGTTTGGGTGGTGAGAAACAAGGACAAGTAGAAGTCAAGGGTTGACAGGGTTGACTGTACTCAATGTCTCAAATTCATTTTGAAACAGCTGTTTGAATTCATACTGCAGTTTTATTTGTTTTTCTTCTTCTTTTCAATCATGATTTTTTTGGCCCTGAGTTTTTCTCCTCGTGACATAAAAAGTGTGAAATATAAATAGCTTGAAGTTGCAGGAATCCTAACATAAGAAAACAGAGGAGCTGGCAGGGAGAAGTGTCTTTGTCAACTGTCCGTCTGTGATCAAAGGCGATGGAGACTCTGCTGTGAATAGTAGTCGGACACCGATGGTTTGATTTGCTCTCCACACCTCAGGAGCTCGATGGCAGTGTCAAAGCCTGATTTTACTCTGAGTTACAAACACTCCGGAAGGAAAATAGTAGGTTTTTCTTTCAACTAAATTTGGTTGGATTTACTCTGCAACACTGTGTGTGGTTTTCAGAACGGCGAGGCAGTGAAAGAGCCAAAGTTTGGCACATTGACCTATGCTGACACGGGGATTTACTCATGTGAGGTTTCCATGCCTGGCATCACGCGACGCAAGAGCTTTGAGCTGCTTGTTGAAGGTGAGTTAGTGAGAAATGATAAGAAACGCTATCGTCTTATCGTCAAAGACCTTACAAAACTTTAACGACTGAAACTGAACCACTGTTTAACTGACATTGAGGCGAACTCTCGACCATAAACTCAACGAGTTGTGGCGCAGCTCATCGCCCTGTAAAGCGTTTCTTTGATGATTTTGACTTGAAATTTGCTGTATTACACACAGCGACAATAATAATCTGAATAACATTAACAATTTTGCAAACTCAGTGTACACTGTGTGTTGATACCACAGGGAAGCCTGTGATTACCAGTCTGTCCAAACAAGTGGCTGATGACGCCAAACACAAAGTCCTGACCTGCGAGGCCGAGGGAGTTCCTGAACCCAGCTTCCAATGGAGCATCAATAACACCAACGTAAGTGTGTGTGTGTGTGTGTCTGTCTGTCTTGATGTCATACAATGTGTCCGTTAGGCAGCAGAGAAAGGGAAAGTGCGGGAAAAGCAACAAAACGTTTCAAACGGGAGCCAGAAGGTCGAAGGCTCAACTCCCAGCCGCCCCCTGCTGCACGCTACGCGCCGGTGTGTGAACTATGTAATCATGGATTAAACCTGCTGCAGATCCACGCACGATATAAACGTCTGTGTGACTGCAGACCGTTGATCATTCCCCATCCGTCAGGGAGACTAAGCTTGCGGACTAAAAGCTCAGAGGGCACAGCGGCACGGGTCATTGATGGGCCTCACGGTAGAACCAGTAGTAGTTATGGTAATAAGTCTGTGTCCAAGTTATTCCTGAGAATGTCCGTGATGGAACGTCCGACAGGAGGAGACGTCCTACTTCAACGGGAGGGCAACCCATTCCATCACTGTGATCCCAAAGATGAACCTGACCGTCACCTGCACTGTCAGCAACAAGCTGGGATCCGACGCCATGACCATCAACGTCTCCTCAAGTAAGTTCACTCCCGTCGGCCAGCTGCTCCGTGGGTTCCGTTCCCCGAGTTGTGAGAAACGAGCAGAGACGGCGTTCGATGGAGCTCTGGGTGTGTGGAAGGCCCACGGTGAACACTACAGCGCCACCTTGTGGTTTCATATACGTAAACAATGTGATGCTGTCTGTCTGCGCTAATCCTTCTCTGTCGTCCTTCCTCCGTCACCACCTCCTTGTTAGCTATATTTGTTGTTTGTCCCTGAACGTGTCTCGCTTGTCTCGACTCCCCTCTCCACATGGCGCGCAATGTGTGATATCATTCATGAGGGAATTGTCGGTGAAGAGCGTATCGCTGTTTTGTTTCGGGGGAAAAAACCACGGCTTGGATTTCATCTTGTGAGGCGCTACCTGACATTAGCGGTGCAGACGTTTGTCAAACAGAGTTGACATGTTTTTCTTACTCTACGAATGTATCTTTGATTGCAGTTTTTACGGAGGAAGAGGAAGAGGAAGAGAAAGGTAAGGTTTTTGTGTCTTCGTAATGTGTCTTCAAACAAGCCAAGAGATTGGAGAAATGAGTGTTACTTGTAATTGTCAAAATTGGGAAATGCAACTTGAACAAAAACTGCTTGTTGGACTAGGATTTCTCTTTTGTGTGTGGGAAGACAGTGTTGTTTAACTTTGGTGAGTCAGAAAAGGTTGTTTGTCCCATAAGTGAAGCTTGGAGTGAGAGAGAGAGAGAGAGAGAGAGAGGGGTGTTTGTGAAAAGAACATTGTTTTAGATTCTGCTTGTTCTCGACACTGATACTGAAGCTGTGCCCTGCTTTGTGTTTCCAGACTCTCACGAGGACTCAGAGGACCAGGCCAAGCTCATAGCTGGTATTATATTTGGGCTCCTCATCGCCGCTGCAGTAATTGGACTCATCTACTGGCTGTACATGAAGAATACAAGGTATGGAAGCCACACACAGGAATTCGCGCCGACATTTGACTACACATGCCGCTCAAGTCCAAGTGGCGGCGCTTTAGCAACGTTCCAAAAAGTGGCAACCGGAATTTTTTTTTTACCACGGTCACCGAATGTAGAAAAAGAAACTACAAGATTTCAAATATTTTGAACAAGCGCTGCGACCTCGAGTTGAAGGCTCGGTGACTGCGCTGCCTTCTGCAGGCTGAGGAAGTCGCTCTGTCCCATCGTAAATCATACTTCACATTCCGTGTTCGACACAGGCAGGGGAGCTGGAAAACTGGAGAGAAGGAGACTGGAACATCTGAGGAAAGCAAGAAGCTGGAGGAAAACAGTCACAACGTTTAAAAAGGCTGGATCATGTGGAACCAGAGAGGTAAGAATCTACACTCATTCATTCACGCTCCATTTCAACTGCTGTTTTTTTTGCTGGTGGCTTTGATTTGAAAAACATGACTCGATCGTTTTTGTCAGTATGAACAATGTCAGTGTGGAACAACTCGTTTTATTTGTGAAGGTGTCGCGAGCTCATTGTGATCTGTGCTCACAATCTCATAACATGGGGCCGTCAACGAAGGCAGGCGGAGAAACCTTTAAGTCTCTCACAGTCTGATTCAGGACGTTTGGTTACTGTCGATTGGAAGTGATTGTTCGTGACTGACCTCGTCATCTGTCTCTGCAGGGCAGGAGCAGTGGAACTCAGGCTCATGATGTCAGTACAAAGTCCCGGTTGGCTGCTGATGAACTTCACCAAGCGCCAATCGGTGGTTTTCCTCCGAGTCCTGCTGCCCCCCTGCTGTCCCATGTTTGAAGTCTGCACCCATGTTGCCCCATGTTACTTTTGTCTGGGTGCATTTCTGTTCTTGCTGGTGAAAACTCTATTGTTTGTGTCTTTGTCTTGTTTGAGGAAACCCATCAGGCTGTGTGGTGGAACGTGTTGCCACTTTGTTCATTTGTCTCTGCAAAGAATGTAAATTTCACGTTCCCTCTTCAGGCCGCCGTAACATATCAGAAGTCGGAGCAGGCCCGTGTTTGTTTTTGTTTTTTTTTGTTTCTCCTTTTTGATTTGTTGTTGTGTGCTGAGAGGAAAAGACACTTGGCGGCTGTACATCCCCAATGAAACAGCCCTTCATGTTTTTCACAAGGAAACTTGAATTCTGAATATACTGACCTGAGTTCACTGGGTGTTTCACACTGGAAAAAGGATTGTTTGAAATATGTAGTGAATATGAATCACCGGTTGATAAGAAATCATGCACATAATATTAGATACCATATATATATATATACATACATATATATATATATATGCATGTATATATATCAGTAATGTGATGTAAAACACTACTATCAGCATGTCTGAGGTGAATGTGGACTGTCTGTTGGGCAGTGGTGCATGCTGACAAAGCCAGTGACTCCTGTGTTTGTCTTCGTTGTTTTGGTCGTGACAGTCGTGTTCATTCCTCAGCTCTTTTTCACTTTTCATTGGTCTCAAGGGGACGTTTTAATTCCGCTTGTTTTGGGAAAGTACACACATTTTAGGAATTGCATCGTGTTCCACCATAGATTTTAAAGTTGTTCACATGTCATTTTGTTAGAAACACTACATTTGTGTTGTCGTCACCTGTCGGCCCACGGTTCCGTTTTAGAGTTGACACGAAAGTTTGTTTTTCATCTCATCTTTTTTTTGGAAATGGCTTCACAAGTGCCATATTTGAATGGATTTTTTGTGGTCGTCGTTTTTTTTTTATCATTGTGTTGTTTGGTGTATTTATTTGACATGTTTCCTACCAGGATGGCCGTGCTGCAGAATGCACATTTGTTTTTTTTAAACCTGCACCAAAGGTATCGACCGCTGAAAACGATCAGCTTTAGGAAGGTGTCGTGAAAGTAAATAAGGACATATGGTTTCCACACTCCTCCTCTGCTGCAGAACAGTGTTTTAGTGAGTGGTGTGAAGTCTGTAACTAACCAGGTTAGATACAGACCCATAAAGATGGAGGCTCCAGAGGTTAAGAAGCACTGTGCTGTGGTTTACTGTACAAAGCAGCGCAGTGGTGGAAGACTGCTTCGACGGGATACGATCCACATTTATGATCAAGAATTTTTACTTTGCAGAAAAGATTTGAATTTGCAACATTCAAACAGGATCCATGCGTTTGAATGTTTGACTTTTATCCTGTCATTTCACCAAAGAATACCTGTAGATTTTCTTTATTGCCAATAGTCAAACACCAGTTCAATGTTCTCTGGCCCTCACCTCCTTGTGGTAGTTACACATGGGCAGATCGTTTCATGCAACTTTGTTCATTTCATTAGTACGAACGTCACTCGGTCAGATTCCAAACTAGAGCAGAGCGATTGTGTTGAGTTACATTGAAGCTTAGCAGCACGCATCTTAAAAAAGAGGAGTGACATGAAAGCAGCGGGGTCGACATTTTTAAGCACAAAGCCTCTTTTTTTTACTCGCGCTTTTGTTTGGTCTGATAACCAAGTCAGCGGTGAAACCAAAGAGGTTACAATGGAAAGGCCACAGTGTTGTAAATACACACGTATGCTTTTTGTACTGTTGTTGACAATAAAAAAAAAACTTCCAGGTGTTTTTGTCAATTTCCCACCGACTCCTCTCGTGCACTGTCTTGACTGACCATGCAACCAAGAGTCCGAGTGGGCTTTACTTTGTATTCCTGCTTATTCTTCTAATTGCACTCAGAATGAGTTGACTGCTGCTTCTTGTTCGCTGCATTAATCAATGTCCCTGGCGATCCCTTTCTACTGTAAAAGAAAAAAGTGTTCAATCCAAAAAGCAGAGATTCAAAGTCAAAGTCAGTCTCTTCCTGTCCCCTAACTGAGGGTATGATAGGTTTTTATTCTGGAACAAATCCACTTTATGCATAAGTGACATGTCGGCATGACGGAGAGAAAGGTCCAAGAGAGGAACATGGCTTCTGTCATCATCTGTGTTGAACGGTGACGGTGCATTTAACAGCTCTCACAGTCTGAGTTCATTCATCAACATTTGACACAAAGAAAAAAAAGTGAAATACTGCGGCAGAGTGACTTCCACTCCACACTCACTCACCACACACGGACCATACTGACTGGTTACACTCCATCGGTTGCTTAACTGAGAAGGAGAGCGGAGTGTCCTCCCCCCCCCCCCCCCCAAAAAATGAAAAGAACACAGCGTCTGGCCCGGTGATCTACGCAGCAGGTCGGTCTTTGAAATCCGTGAGTTGGACTGCAGGCAACCGCGAGGTTCAAGGTTCAAACCGCTCGACCCCATAGGGTCAAACCGGGCCTGGTGGGAGGTCAGAGTGAAAAGGCAGCGCATACGCATGCATTCATTGGCTTGTTGTTTTTCAGCTGTGGATGAGGGGGGTTAGAGGAGCTGTCCTCTGACCAGAAGCCCGGGGGTTCAATCCCGCCTCCCCGCCCCCATTCCGCATGCTGAAGTGTCCCTGGGCAAAAACGCTGAACCCCACATCGTCGCGTAGATACAAAGTGCTGCAAATAGGTGAGTGCATGGATGAATGTTTGAGTGACTGGGTGAATGTAAACTCGATTGTGAGGCGCTTTGAGGCGTCTGCTGCAGAAACACAGACCATTTTCCATTTGTTTTCAGAGGAAGAAGAAAAAGAAGAATGTACTTTTTAAAGGCCTCGGCTGATTCATCATCAGGTCTAAGTAGAGATAAGCCCCCCCTCTCTCTCTCTCTCTGCCTGATTCGTTTTGTCCAAATAAGACACAGGATGTGAAAAGACTGCTCCTCTGGAGCGGTTGTGCAAAGTCTTAAGGTGCGGGAGAAACAAAGGAAGAGAGAAAACATGCTCCTGCTCCTCCTCGCCACTCGGGGCTCAGCAGACATCGATAATACTGAAGCATCAGCCACACGCTGCAAACACTGGGATGATGGGCCACTGGCGAGAGGAGGACTGAGTTACTGGAGTAAAAACTGGAGCAATTGAAACTAGAAGCCAGCTGGCAAAGTTCACTATAAACAAAAGAGTCTTTTTTTTTATACAGGCTCATAAAAAAAAATTATAAAAAACATTCACACCATTCACCCTTTCACCACCCCTCCCCCCCCACCCCCTCCCCTCCATTCTGCCATCATTTGGTTCTAGCCCGTGTGTTGTGCATCGTTATCTCCGTTTGGCAACAAAAAAGTCTTTTGTTTCTCACGACCGCACTTTTCCCCCTAAAAGTCCTGAGGCACAGAGGAGCCCTTTTCTTTTTGTTCAGGACGCGTTCGGAGGCACAGTGTCATCGGCGTGTTCCGTCTCTTCACACTAGAAGTTCCATCTCGGCGGAACCAAGGCGAACTCCTGCAGGATGCTCCGGGCCACGTCCATCTTGTACTGGGCGATCATCAGTGCGCGTTTCACGTCTTCGAAGGAGTAGCCCTCCCCCATCAGCTTGGCGATCTTGGCGTCCGTGGTCTCGGTGTCCGGGCCGTTGGGTTTTCCCGGCAGGACGTCCGGGGGGATCTTCCTGGGCAGCGGCTTGGGGGGTCTGGCAGGGGCCTGCAGACAGTCCACTGGCGCTTGGAGAGGGAGAGAGGGAGAGAGAGAGAGAGAGAGAGAGAGAGAGAGAGAGAGAGAGAGTGTCAGCAGAAAAAATGACCCCTGGCTCTTAAAGGTGCAGTGTGTACGATTTCGGATTGGCCCTCTGGTGTGTGTTGAGATCAAATCACAGTTTGTTATTGCGCACGTCGTCAATTCACAAATCAACTCAGGTACGTTTTACATCCTTGTCAATAACTACACTGACGAGCTGGTGCGCACTGAAACGCCGTATCCGGAGAACAGGTGAAAAGGACAAAGTAAAGTCAACAAACTCAGCCCAGTCACGCAGACACGCTCCACTTCCCAAAACGGCTCGATCGTATTACAAAACCTGAAAGACTGGAATGGTGGAAATGAGCGTTCCGCCGCGCCAGGCGCTCGCCTCCGCGGTCGCTGACGCGCTGCAGGTTTGTCGGCTCACCGGGTGTCAACGGGTTCTTGTGGCGGTGTGGTCGCGCGATGGCGGAGGAGGACGGCAGAGAGGAGGCGAGCTCGGTGATGCTGTGTCGCTCCGGCGGAGGAGGGGGGGGGAAGGGGGGGTGTGGAGGGGGAAAGAGGGATGGAGGGCAGCTGCCGAAGGGATCGTCCGCGGCTGAAACACAACACGGACAAGGCTGAGTTCTCTGCCGCCGCCTCACACCTTCAGCGGGAACGTGGCCGACTGGGGCGGGAGACGCACGGGCTGCGACGGCAACGCCACTGAGCGGTGAACGCGCTGTTTGCGGAGGCGGGGGGCACGGAGGTTTTACGCACTGCTGAGGTACCTGTTTACATTTGAGAAGACAAGAAACTAGAGAGTGTAGGGAAACGGTCTGAGCTGTAAACATCACACGTGTCCGGCTGCAGCACATTCCTAGTCCTGCCTACTCAAGATCGGTTCGTGGCAAATGAAAAGATGACAAATCATCACAGATTATCCAGCGCATCAACTACAGGATAGGATTTAAAGAACACACAGAACAAATGTGTGTGTGTGTGTGTGTGTGTGTGTGTGTGTGTCATAGTCGGAGGGTGACTTGCTGGGATTGATCAGCCAACCTTTCTGGTGATTACCGTAAAACAACTCACACACCTGAGCCCCAGTTGCCTCATATTCAGTTTACTACCTTTAAGGACCTTAAAAGAATTCTGCATTGGTATTATTTTGTTGTTCTAGGTTGTTTGAAAAAAATAAAAAATAAAAATAAAAAAACACGGTGGCCCCTTTACTATTCAGACCTCGAATGGAATAAATAAAGGACATAACTCTATATGTTATGACACGTTAGCGAGGTCATGGCAACGGGGCGTGATATATTCACATTTATGGGATGGGATTTCAGGACTTACCCGTCTCAGGGTGGCATGGCGGCTCATCGGTGGACGGTTTGGTGGAGCCGTTCTCCCAGTGTCTGAACAACAACAACAACAACAACAACAGTCAAACGCTGACCAAGCATCACTGCACCATCGCTCTGACAGGAGGTCGGTACCTGCTGGGCGCTGAAAGGCAACCTGGGTCCTGACACAGACAGAGGCTGGGCGCTGTGATTTGATAGTCCTCCTCCTCCTCCTCCCCCTCCTCCCCCTCCTTCTCCCGCCTCTCTGTCGCCCTCTGCTGTCCTTCTACCGCAGGACCGATGAAAAGGTTGGAGCCTCTGGAACACGTGCCGGCGTGAGGAGGCCTGTTGTGCATTCGACGTGGAGATAAATGCATTTCACCATGTGACGTAAAGATGCAGCGCTGACGATATTTGAAGAGGAGCATCGAACGGCTCGTTGGATTTCAGAGCTGCTCGTGTGACGCAGACACGGTCGTCTGACTCTCTGACTCGTGTGCAGGATTGGCACAGGGCCGGTCTTTTACTCGGGCTGCTCGAAGGTGCAAGGTAAAAGGTCCCGCTTGGAATGAAAACTCTGGTATGGCTGAAGCTGTGACATCAAACCGTGAGAACAATCCCTCTCACTTCACGATGAGTTGGATCCTACACTTTCTCTCCACTTGCCTTGTTTCTCACAACAGTTTGGCGAGTCACTGTTTCACCAACACGTTCACACAGAGCATCTTTCACGTATGTGCATCCTGTACATCAGCTATAGAATAATAACACACACAGTGTGTGTGTGTGTGTGTGTGTGTGTGTGTGCATGGGTGTCTGATACTCACTTGTGGTTATTGGGCAGTGAGGAGTGACTGATGGAGAGGCTTGAAGGAGGGACATCATGCTCCTGGCTGACTTGAACACCGTTAGTGAAGAGCTGCAGCGACACACACACACACACACACACACAAGAGAAGCAGAGACGGAAGCTTTGAACAAGTGTCACGTTTCAAAGTGCATCCAAGGTTTCTGTGACCGCTGCAAAGATGAGCGTTTACACTACAGCGCAACGGCCACGCTGCTGTAAATGCTTCGAACGTCTGTGGCGCATTCTGACTGCACAGAGCTCCTTTGACTTACACCATGAGTGGCACGTTTCATATCACTAGCTCCCGTTGCTCAAGGTGTTTCATCTACGGGTGCGCGCGCAATGTGCCTCTGCGTTTGAACCGAGCGTGCACGACCACATAAAAGTCTGCTCGGGTGGGACGATTCACTTCTGGACAGCTGGAGCACAAACCTCTGTGCAAGTCCAGGATCCTGACGCCCCCCAAATGAGCCGAGCGCGCGCGCGAGATGCGCGCACATTTAATCAACGGTGACGCAGTTTGGCGGGGCCAAGTCCGAATCCCTTCCGAAACCTACCTTGGGAATCTCCTCGGTCCTGTGAAGTAACCTTCCTACGGACGGACAACTGAGGGGTCTTCCGTTCAGGTGGTGGCTGCTGGCAGGTCTGAGCTGGAAGTGGGGTTCCACTCCGGGCCTCCGCTGCTTGTCACTGGCGCAGTGCACGTCGGGGGCGGCGCGGGGGTCCGACAGCGCCCCGGCAGAGGGCGGGGCGGACGAGTCGGGAAGCCAAGAGTGGCGTGATTCCTGGGGGGCGGGAGGACGGCGTTCGGGTGGGGGTGGTGGAGGTGGATCCCTCTGGGGAGGGGGCGGGGCTGGGAGGGGCTTGTCTTGTTTCCTGGACATGCCTGGTGAAGACTAGAGAATTAGAGAGGTGAGAGAGCAGCTTGGTGATGTCAAGCTCTGTTCCCTTTGTTCTTACAGTGGTCACATAGCTCTGTGTGTGTGTGTGTGTGTGTGTGTGTGTGTGTGCGTGTGTGTGTGCGTGTGTGTGTGTGTGTGTGTGTGTGTGTGTGTGCGTGCGCGTGCGCGTGTGTGTGTAAAAGCAATTCAAATCGTTATAACTGATGTCCAACGTTGTAAGTGCTACGATAGAACTTTGGAGAACTTTCTGGATGATTCATTGGTCAAGCTGAGCTGTTGCATTTTCAGCGATTACAAATAAAAAAAAGAAAAAAAAGATTTATGACATGGAAGGAGTGACATCATCATGATCTCCTGTGTATCTGGATCAACCAAAACACAGTGATCATCATAACGTTGCATATTAATGGCAACGTGTGAAGAATATAATATCTGCTGGAATGAAAACGATTGTGTTCCACACTCGCCACTGTTCCACTGTCCCTTCATCACCATGAGTGAATCATAATGTTCTTATCACACTTTTAAGTCTCGGTTTGAGAATTCTCATCCTCAGATTGCCGAGTGAATTGAGCTGAATTCTGCAAACAGACGCTTGTATCCAAAGAGACGTGCAGCACGAGCGAAGATCGATACAGGACGGGAACCAGGTGAGTGAAGGTTCCAGTTGGACACAGATGCTGAATAATTAAGGCAATGACGTTGTTCACATTTTGCTTTCTTCTACATGTTTATCTTCAACAGTCTCATCAAGCTCGACGTGATGGTTTGCAGAATTTTCCCCAAAAGTAAAAGTGTGTGGCGGCCTGTTTTTCTCCAGTGGGACCAGCCTCGTTTTCTTATCTCTCACTTCCTGTTCATGGCCGTGTTGCTTTGGGAAAAACAAGAGCTGGTGGTGACGCAGTGAAGCTGCTGAGGCAAGTCCACAACAAACGGAACGCTCCGGCGGGAGCGGCGTGCAGTGCAGATCGCGTGCGCGCCGTTATGGCACCGTGACAGTCTTCAGCAGAATGTGCTTACTCGGTCGTTTCTGCTAAGCGCTGCGACTGACCTTTGGGGAGGCGGTGGGACTGGACGAAGGGGTCCGGCCGGCACCTTTCTGGATCAGGTCAAGGCGAGGCGGCACGGGGGGAAGGCCGAGGTGATGGAGGCCGTATCCGGGGTCTCCTCCGTGGGCTTTTTTGTGTTGGCAGGCAGGTGAAGAGTTGGGGGAGACTATTGGTGAGTTCTGGCGTTCGGCGCAGTGCTAAAAGAGAAAGTGCGTTTTCTTTCAGGACAGATTTATATCCAACTACAACAGGCAATCGTTATCATTTCAGAAACTCGACACTTGACCTGAGAGGCCATTCACCTGGGTAACTGCTTGATCCCGAGACCCCGTGGCATAGACTGAGCATTTGACTTGCCTTCGTAAGATTCCAGAAACAAAAGCAACTTCAGAATCATGTGATTTTTGCGTTCACGGTCTTTATGGGGTTAAGTGTTCTCCTAAAACAATCTAGAGGTCCTGTGTGTCCTGGTGGCCTGTTTCAGCCTGCAGACTGATCTGACTCACAGAATCCACCTCCTCCGTCTGCATTCCTGAGTCGTGCATTGCTTTACCCTGGAAGTGACTGTTCTCCAGGTGAGACCTAGTCACTGCTCGGCAGGTAACTCGAACCTTCATAGCAGCATTCATGCTAGAAACTGGGCACAACGCGTGCATCCACCGACTCTTTCGTACCGGGTTTCAGGATATTCTACTCGAGGAGGAAAACAAACAAAACAGTCGTCTTCAGCCCTTTTTTTTTTTGACCCCCAAATCAACAGGTGAACTATTTACCCTCCTCATGTTGGCGAGTCCGTTCATGACCAGGCAGTCTTCTTGGTCCTCCTCGTCGTCGGCCTCCAGCAGGGGGCAGCTGTGCTGATCCAGGAAGAAGCACTTGGTGCACTCGTTTTGTGGGTCGAAGGGATCGACGATGATGGGCTCCGTGCCTTTGATCTCACAGCGGCAGAACGGACAACCCTGACCGTCTGATTCCTAGAGGAGATGAGGAGGTTAAGATAGGATGGATCTGTCTCTCTCTCTCTCTCTCTCTCTCCCCCTCTGTCTCACACACACACACACACTTTGATATGTTCACTGTTAGTTTAACAGAATATCCAGAGCTTAAACTTGTTTTTGTTGGGTCAGTCTGCTTCAAGGCAGAAATGAATTCAATAACAAGACTTTTCTACATTTCTTTTTTAATCACTGTGGAAATCATGAGTTGATCATCTCTGGAAAGAATTTCCTACTCGCTAATTCTTGATACAGTCCATAGTAAGATCTACAAACCGCAGAAGAAGCACAGTGAAGCCACAGTGAATCGTTCCGGGTCTACACAAAAAAGTGTGAGGCTCAGTGAGTGGAGGCATGTCTGCTGTATCGCTGCTGACTAATACGCAGAATGGAAACGCAGGGAGAGCAACACGTTTATGCAAATGAACGGAATCAACCAAAGCTGTTACTCACCGTTACGAGGAAGAGCGGCTCCCTCTAACTGTGACTCACTCTTTCGTTGACGTGGAGAAAGTTTTCTTACTTATTCGAGTCACTCAGACCACAAAAAGGGCTACATGAAGGTATTTTGATCTACGTCTACCTGTCATCTATTAAAGGTGCAGTGTAGGATTTCAGTCCACATACAGTATGTCTCTTCTATCTATAGACAAACTGCAAACATACACTCTACCCATGCACACACATTTTCCTCAATCAATGAAAATTAGATTCAGACAGACAGAAGAACATTGGGGCGAAATGTGGAGGGAGGAGAGACTTACTCCGTGAAACTTAAACAACTATGATTTACATACGCAGACTTAGCTTTGCAGAGAGGGACAACTTTTAGAATATGACCAAGACGCAGACATTCTACGATTGAGCTACAGAGTGTATTCATGTACGATACTGTGACGCTAAGATCACATCATGACGGACGGTGAATTTCTTTACCTGCCAAGCGGTGAGACAGGAAGTGCACATCAGGTGACCACAGGGCTCAATCTTGACGTCTTTGTTGTTCTCGGCGCAGATCTTACACAGCTGGAAGGTGGAGCCCATCTCACAGTACAGCTCGTATTGTTCCTGTGCAGACAGAGCAACATCCTGTCAGTCCTCACACGACACAAGGATAAAACATATACAGCATAACACGTACGACAATAGACCAGAGTATCACTCGCTCTTTATATGTTCAATTGAGAACTTAAAATGACGTGTGGTTTTGTTCCTCTCACTTCCAAAGATGAATTACAATGACTGTATCTTATGTCGTTGAATTATCTGAAGAATGAAAAAGAATTGATGAAGTCTCTCCTGTCGGCTAAAGTACAGGTGCGCTCAAAATACAGTGGTGTGTCGTTTGACTACAAATACACGCAGAATATATAACAACGGGAAAATGCCAGGAAAACAGACTTCCACGCGTATTTCCTTCTGGGACACATTACATAAGACGTGACCATTTTCTAGGACAATTTTCCACAGTTAAAATACCACGAGACAGACTGAGCTTTTGGTGTGGTGAGACAGAAAATACCCACTTGTGTGACTTTGATGTGGTCGTGAGTTGTCGGCTCACATAAACCTGTGAGGTCAGGGTTGTAACTGCGACCGTCGGGAAACAAGTAGCTGCACATGAAGAAACAGGTTTAAACTGGACAAGAAATACAAAGATGCATGAGGGTATTTTCTGGGTCAATGCAATCAAAACAATAACAATAATAATAATAATAATAATAAAGAAATAATATATGGCAATACATGCTAGCATGATTATTATGAAATGACATGAGAACACCAACAGGTTGATCTTGACACCTTTGAGCAGAGCTCAAACACAGTGGAGAGAAAAGTATCACAAAGTGAGGAGGAGGAAGATGATGGAGTGTGAGCGGATACGTACAAGCCTTCCCTGGAGCCATCGATGAGGGCCTGGAACAGAGGCTTGTTGTGGGGGATGGTTTGGAGTATGTTCCCATCATTGGTCACGTACCCGATGGCCCACTGGCCCAAGCGTGTGCAGCTTAGTCTGAAGATGTAGCTGTGAAAGAAGAAGAAGAAGAAGAAGAAGAAGAGAGGGTCTATGAACAGGGATTACAGACCTGACCTGCAAAACAATCAGTGAATGCGTTTTTTGGAATGAAAAGTGCGACGACCGTTCAACTTTTTCATTGAATGTTTTTTCAGTTTGTTGTCAGCTGACCACAATCCTCCCGGGCTTCCTCCACATCCTCACGTGTGTTACAGCAGCTCAGTTAACGACTGAGCTGCTCTCTCTGCTAATGAGGCGACAGACACAGCTCTCTCCTCACCAGCCTGCGCTCTGGGTAAACTCTGCCCTCTAGTGTCCGAGCTCAGACGCAACACTCCATGGCTCGCAGAGGCAACCAGAGAGCACAGGGGCAGAGCTCGGGGGCAGCAGGGAGAAAGTCTTCTTACTTCTACCGACCTTTAGAAGAGATACTTACGGAAGTCTATAGTGTTCACTTGATTTTTTTATTATTATCTCAGAATGACCAGATACGGATCTCATAATTGTAAGATCAAATAAGAGCGGAATTAAACAGATTATAACTTAAAAAATACCTCCCGTCCTTTTTCTATAAAATATAGAACATTTAATGCCCGTAATAATGTGAATATTGTCAATGAATTGCATGATACATTCAATGCAAACATTTCATTTACGACACTTACGACGTTCAATTGCTAGCGGAAAGCAGTTGAAGTAAACAAAGGGTTCAACGTGGATGAAGTGAGACGCTGCCGGGAGTCACTGGGATGTATCGATGTTAGTGAAAAAGAGAACAGCGTTGATATTAGTATGACAGCACCACGCAGGCATCCATCACTCGAAACTATTTAGGAGGAAAGCTCAGTCTGACGCCCCGGGAGTCGCTTTCTGAAGATTATCTCAGAACAAGGTCATATTGAATGGAATATTAATATTAATGGAAACGGCATATTAGCAGAACAAAATCCACAGTGCAACAGATGCACACAGGATGTTCTTGGCTTTGAATTCACTTCTTGAATTCCCCCCCCCCCCCCCCCCCGCTCAGCTCAGCTCAGCCTCCCTGAGAAAGTCTCTACCATCAGAAATCAATTCTCTGAGCCTGATCAACTCATTGTACTGCCTCCAAACAAAATCGCCTCATTAACAACATTCTCTCCTCTGACTGAGGCTGAGGTCAATGCAAACAACGCAACCATAGTGTGAAACTGCGTTTAAACGTTCGCTGTCTTCTCGCCACAGTGCTGTTTGTTCCTTTTTTCGTAAAATGTATCATGTTCTCCGTATGAGTGCGCGACAGTTTCCTGTTCCGCAGAAGTAAAGTGCGTCAATCTTTTTTTCCCCTCCCCCGTTGCCATGGTGACTCGTGGTATCCCGGCTCTATTAATGTGGGTTTTTTAAAGTGGGGGTGCACACGCTCAACTCGGAGTCAACATACTCAGAGTTGATCAAAACCAACTCTTATGATGGTGTTGGTGACACTTTGATGTTAGTGCTTAGGTCTTACACATCCATTTATCTAAAAAAAATTAAAAATAAAATAAAATTGCTTTGCCTCTGTGTGGCATGTCAGCACCTGCGTCCAAATGGACTTTGTTTGCATCACCGACAAAAGGCAGACACGATACCTTCTGCACATTTTGAAAGGTGTCTCGAGGATGCGCGGCACTTTTTTTGCTCACACCAAAAGAGAAAGAGAGTTGTGGTGTTGACTGGTTAGTATCATGAGCACAGCGTGAACATCAGCTAGTCAGCTTGATAAATACGCTTGAGGTGAACTTACTTGGGTTGATTCTGGTCAAATCTTTTCCACGTTATTGCAGAGTGATTCAATATTTTCTTGAAACAAGAAGTCGCCATACCTTCCAGGCTTGTTGATGTACTTGGTCAGCCGGGCTTTCACCTCATCGTAAGTGAGAAAGGCCATGTAGCCAGGGTGCGTCACTGCCAGAAAATTCCAGTTCCTCAGAATTGATCCCCATGGCTGCAAAAAGACCATACGGTGTTGTTGAAATAAAACTAATTATAATGCAACGGAAATGCAGTTTTGTTTGGTCAGCATCAAATCATCCAGTTGGCCACAGAACCTTCCCTCCTCAGATACTCTTTAGATGGGGAACTTAATAAATCACCAGAGACACTGAATAGATTCAGTCCAGCAAGCTTGGCTCTGTCGACACATGTGATCAAACTAGCCTTTCGAAGGCGTATGCTGTTAAACCTCTACTTCCCACTCCATTTCAATGTCTCTCTGATGTTCTTTGTTCTGCAGCATGGCAACATACATATGTCTGACACTGTATGTCACTCCTGACGGAGTCTTAAAATGTAACCCAGACAGGAACAGTTTCTAAAAAAAAAAAGATATGGAAAACAAACACGTCAACACGGAAACATGCATACAGTCATTTCAACCTGTTTTTACACCACTGTGAGGATCGAAGAGTAAAACCCTGTGAACAGTAAACGACGTGATTGACCAAACCTGAAAGAGGCGGGTGAAGATGTCGAACTCGAACACAGAGATGTAGTCGTTGCAGGTAAGATCGATGGTGGATTTGAGGGCCATGGCCTCCAGGCCCGAGCTGATGGGATGCTGTTCATGAAGGCACTGTCGGAAGATTTTCCACGGCACTATCGTCCTGTTCGAGATCGGGAAGTCCGGTCAGACACGCGGCCGGTGGGTCGACGGGTGTTTTATCGGCCATCATCAAGCTCACGGTCTCAAGAAAAGAAGAGGTCAAACTTACTTTTCTCCGAAAAATCTCATCCAGAAGTCAGCCGCATCGCCCTTGGTGATCCTGAATGAGTCCCCCTGGAATTGTCCTCCAGGAAAAATAGCTTTAATTTCAGCTAACATGTGACTGAAGATGAGAGACAGCTTGGTCAGGTTCCTCCTGCAGAGAGGAGGTGAGAAAGGGAACAAATCAGATGAGGATTGTTTGAGCGAGACTTTCTGAGTTCAGTCGTACTGGAAGCTGGGTACAGCTTTGTTGTATCGCTACACACGTTCAGAACTCAGACAACATTTGCCACTGTCGACGTTGAATAAGTATATGACTTTTTTTTTCTTCTTTTTTGCAACCCTTAAACTAGAATAAACAACAACAGAAAAAGTTTGTTTCTACCATTTCCTTCTGCCTATTTATCATTTCCCCCCCGTTAAGACATTTACCAGCAGATTAGTCCTTAATATTACGCACATCAATAGATACGCTTCTGATGAATCTGAATACTGCATATGTAAGGAAGAAAAAAACAATATGAACAGCAACACCTTTCTTGCAGTGCGCCGGAGGGCAGGTGAACCCCCTTCATCTGATCAGACGACCAACAGCCGCAATAATGGAGAGGATGTAACTTGTTCTCCACCCTGGCAGCCCCCCGACATTTGAGAGCCAACTTGGCAAAGAATTGAGGCCGAGGCCTCCGACAATGGATGCGCCCGACTTCAGACCAGCTCCCCGACTGCAGTGCACGGATACATCCTTGCAACGTGCGCTATCAGACCTGGCTTGTCTCTGGCTTTGGCCACACCCACGTGTCAGCGGGTGCAGTGTGTGGTATGCGGGGGTTACTGGGTATGCGGGGCAAAACAGCCGGGGTCACCACAGGAACTCTACGGGTCACTGGGCATCAAACCTCCTCTGTTGGTTGGAGGCCGCCGTGTTTTTACAGTCATAACAATGGACGTACTACACCTCTTCTGAGTTTTAATGACCACTGAAGTGCACCAGAGGTTCTCCTGCATGGGTGGTGTGAGGGGATGGATGCAACTTCACCATCAGAGGTCACCAAATCGTACACACACTGCACCTTAAAGCACCGGCAAGTACAAAAAGTAATAGGGGCTGTACGGGAGAGAGAAAACTCTGCGCGCTGGTGTTGCGCTGGGGAATTAGCTCAAGACGTCTGTGCAGATGAGGTGCTGATCTGAGACCATTTGAAGCGGGACAGAAGTGCATGGATTACTGCCTCCATCCATCTCCAAATGGCTCGCTAAGTGGCCAGGGCCCTTTGTGGTCAAATGGCAAGTGGGCGACATCGATTATGAGGTCGTGCGGCGCGACTAGGGTGGGGCCAAACACATTTATCAACTCAACCTCCCGGCACGGAGCAGAGGCAGAGGCAGTCTCCTGTCGACGGCAGTTGGCGAGAGATCGGTTTTGGGGGCCCGGGGTCAAACCCCGCCCCCCGATCCAACTTCGATCTTTTGCGAGGACCGTGTCTCTCCAAAGCCGGGGGCTGACGTTGCCAGGTTGCGACAGCGATTTGCCCATTTCGTGCCGTCCATCTATGTCCCTCGTGCCAAATACACCCTACAGTTAACGGTCTCAGCGGTGCTGACAACTCCAAACTACTCGACAGAAGTCTTTGGGAGAAATTCCACGATCGATGTCTTCTTCACAAAGACACATGTTCTCCGCTGAGGAAGATCTGAAAGGCCTCACCTGTCCTGAGACTGCTCCTCGTACATCCTCTCCTTTCCCTCTTTGAAGAGCTGGATGGCTCGTTTCGATTTCCTCATCAGGCTGTCGATGTAGATTTTGAAGTACTCGTTGTCACCAAGTTGAGCGAGTCTCTGTTTCTCTTCATACTTGCTCAGTATGAGTCGCAGATGCTGATAGGCGTCAGGTAGGATGTCCAGGATGTATGGTGGACTGTTTTTCAGCTGGAGTCTGGGATTTTGGCACAGACGGACCTACGGAGAGGAAATCCACCGATGAACGTTTGCTTGATGCACTGACAAATGTACACACGGGATCAACACTGCGCTGTGGATGAACTCACCGCATAACTATCTTCATTTAATTGTACAAAGAAAGGATCAGGTATCACACTGGCAAATCCTCCAAGTGAGCATAATCGTGTAACACTGTCAAAGATACGCTTCGATGAATGAAACACACTATCAGACTGTTTGTAAGGGAACACATGTGGTCACTGGCACTAACTCTCCCTCCCCATGTCAATCTACAACAAAAGCCTCTGCAATGCTAAACTCCAAACATTGCAACTTTCAATTGTATTGTTGAATCGTTGCCGTATTTCCACGTTATATTTCCATCTGTGTGTTTCTGGGCGTCTCTCAGTTCGAACAAAACAAACAAAAAAACGATCAGATCACGGTCAAAATACCTTTGTTAAACTGCACCATGCCACGCAGCCTCCCCCTCTTAGTCATGACCTACTTTGACGATTTGACCACAGTGCCACACAAACCTCAAAAATGAACCTAAACTTGAGCTTTGCTTAATACTGGCTCCTGCAGCCTCCGTCCACCTGGCAAACAGGCACGACAGGTGGGAACTTACAACTTTATCCATGAGTTTCCATGTCTTCTCCACAGTCCTTCGGTCAGCCACTGCTTGTTTGGGGGGTCCGACTGCATCCTGGATGGCATCGATGATACCTAAGATAACACCTTTGCTCCGCTGCTGTCCACGTCCACCAGGGTTTCGGCTGCCGAGAGCAGTTGCCATTTCCTACAAACAAGAGCAAATAAAGGAACATTTACCCTCAATGATTTCAGTTGTATTAAGAGACAACAACAACAACAACAACCCCATTCCTGACAGTGATGTGTTGGTTCAAAGAGCCAGCCTCTTGTAAATG
>JAFBJT010074860.1:78639-119807 GCA_016785325.1 Chascanopsetta lugubris
GTGTGTGTGTGTGTGTGTGTGTGTGTGTGTGTGTGTGTGTGTGTGTGTAACCCCTCCCCTCTCCCTGCTCAGTGTGGACACACAGACGCCACCACACATCTTGACCAATCACATTTGTTTGCCTCTAAAGACTCTTGAACCAACGGTTCACCTGACTGGACCTGACTGTATTTCACCCTGGTATTTTACCTTTTGAAAAACAACTTGAAGATGAGTTGTATTCCAATCCAACTTTGTTTATTTATAGTTGCACAGCACGGCATAGACTTATTGACTTAGAATTGAGTGAATGGTGCCGTTTTCATCCTGAGTGCTTTTACGTAACATTGCAACCAACAAAATTTGAAAATGCCATTTACAAATCATGCATTCATTTACATTCTTTTATTTTGAAAAAAGGAATTACTAAGAAAAATAGAATCAATGTTTCCAATCAATAAAGAGAGGGTTAAGATACATTTGAACTCTTTCAAGACTTAAAGTATTTGTACCAGTAAATCTTTAAAATATATCAATCAAAACTCACATTAGACAGAAGTTCATGTTATTTAGCCGAGAGGTGCGGGTTTGAATCCACAGGTTTTTAATATAAGAGCTGGGCTCTCCACTCTCCCCTCAGCGTCTGCAGTCAAACTGCTGAATAATACAGGACTGTGCCGAGCCGCTCCCCGCCACTTCCACTACTGTACTGTAATTGTGTGACAGGAGTATTTTCAATCATTGCAACACATTTTAATAAATAATTCCACCTCCTCCTGATGTAATGTTTACAGTCAGTGGGTGTATCTACAGAAAAGCCTTGCAGCCTCAGAACTTTTAACATCTTAAAGAATACGGAGAAATTGCCTATTTACCAGCCGGAGTTAAAGTGGATGTGATTGTTGGCGACAGTGCGGCTCATGAATATGTACGAGCAGCTGAGGAGCCGCTGCCGCTCCACAGCTTTCATGCACAGCACCACCTTCAGCACATGACTCTGCAATGATCCACTGTAATAATACACATTTTCACACGACATTTTCAAAATAACCTCGGTTAACAGCGAATATGTGCACTGCAGTGATGGAGATATTACTGGAATCTGGTGCCGTGCCATTAAATCAACCGGAAGATTTATTCACCTATTTATTTATTTTCGATTTAAAGGTGCGGTGTTTGTACGATTTTGGCCATTTTTTGTCACTTCTAAAAAATATTACAAAACAATGACATACTGACGTTTTCATGCATTCATCATCACCTAAATGTTTTATTTTTTCCAATGATCCTGATGGGAGCTCATTAGTGTATACTTACATGAGGAGCGGGTCCTCTCTACGGGGCCCGCCATGTTTTTGCAGTGGCCCAGAGTGGACGCACAAAACATCTTTCGAGTTTTAGTGACAACTGAAGCCGGCCACAGGTTCTCCTGCATGTTCAGAAGGGTGAGGGTGAGGTGATGGACACGACATGCAACTTCACCTCTAGATGTCAACGAATCTTTCACGCTGCACCTTTTAAAAATGCAGCTCACATCCCTGACAGAGCAGCGTTTGACGGGTAAAGTGAGTGGGATGTGGCAGGCGAACAAAAACAAGGTGAAGACGTGTCTGGATGCAGCCATGTTGTTGTCTGTTCTGAGTAATGTTGCAAGGCCGAAGCAGAGGGGGAGCAGTCAGCACCACGGACAGCTCCGCTCCGCTCCGCTCCGCTCCGCTCCACGTTCAGGTCTTTGGGGGCAGCTCCCTGAGGATCTGTCCAGCGTTACCTCATCTCCACAGTGTATCCTCTCCTCCTCTCCACTCTCTCCCGTCTCCACTCCATCAGCATCTGCAGATGAACCACAATTCCGCGAGTAATCTGCCGCTCCGTCCTATATGAACCCCCGATTAATGGGTCAGCGAGCTAACTTTGTGCTTAACCGGTTTAGGTGGCTTTTCAGACCCGTGGACTCGCTTCCACGCGTGGTAACCATGGTAACCCATTACTGAAACCGGCTCCAGAGCCTATAAAGTCCTGGCTACTGGCCAATTGCTTGTCTGTCCAGTTCCCCCTGGAACATATGTTCCAAGTTTAAAATGGCTGCCCCCAGGCTACACTGAGCAAATAATACTGGACAGAGAGGTTTTTTTTTTCTTCTTTATTCAGTCAGAAACACACAGTCAGGAATGTTACTCGACGCGTTAAAGGTCCAGTCAGTATGATTTTTGTGCAATGGAATGTGAAACACACGTGTATGATTACCTAAATCTATGTTTTTGTTTACATGTTTTTGTTGTTTTCACATTTTAAATATGATCTCCTCTCAGAGACCACGATGTTTTTTTTTTTGTTTCTTTTTGTAGTAGCCCAGAATGGACAAACCTTATAAGTCTTTAATGTTAGCTGAGGGCTACAAGGAAGGCTGGGTATTGTGCTGCAACATGCAACCTGACTACTAGATGTCAGTAGATTCTACACACTGTGCCTTTAATATGAATTCAAGAATAAAATGTGAGATTCACCCAGAGATGTGATTCTGTGTTAACAAACATATCATCATCATCATCATCATTATTATTATTATTATTGATAATGTTTTTGTTATTGTGGTTATTATTATTAATAGTAATACTACTACTACTACTAATCATCAGCATCCACATTATTATTATTATTATTATTTGTTTCATTTGTATTACTTTTCTTAATATCAACCACAAAATAATAATAATAATTATTATCATACACATTTTTAAAAATAAAGAAATGATGATGACATGGAGGAGAGCAGTAAACATATGAAATCCACAGCTGCACCCAGGATATATAAAACTCGGGTATTTCAGCCTGTGACTGGTTCAATGTAAACCGGCGCTTTCATATTTCATTACTGCAGCCCTGATGAGCACCGGGCCGACATCATGAATAGAAAACCTTTTTATAGCCTCCGTGTGACAGCACAATATTTCCTCCTATGCTGATGTGCCTCAGCTGGAGCTGCCCCTGTCGCATGTGACTGCCTATTTATTACAAATTACACTCCAGCAATATGTGTGCAATCCCCGGCTTTATTGGAACATTCATGGAGTTGAAGGAGCAGATGAGAGTGACATGTTAAGACTGGAAATCCTGGATGAGTTAAGGAAGCTTTGATTGACAGGTCCCCACTTTAATTATAATTTCCCTTGGTTGTTTTTGTTTTTTTTCCCCACCTTTGCAAAGGTAAATCAATCACATCATGTCAAATTCACGAGACACATCGACAGTCAATCACATTTTCATTTAGAACTTGAAGGTGCAGTGTGTAAGACTTGGTGACATCTATTGGTGACGTTGCATGTTTTATCCATCACCACCCCCTTTCCCATTGGAGCATGCAGGAGAACCTATGGTAGCACTCAGTTGCCAGTACAGCAAGATGTTTAATGTGTCCACTCTGGGCTACTGTACAAACATGGTCATGGTCACATTGTTTCAGGACAGCTTCTCCATGTTTCCCGTCCTCTGTCTGCAAATCAACATGACCTCCTTCTTCTCGCTGAGTCAACACCCGACCGAGCAGTAAAGCCGAGTCACGCTGTGTCCAGTGTAGAAGGTCTTAGTGGAATCTCCCTGCATTACATGGACATTTTCTCTGCAGAGTGCTACGGGACAAAAGTAAAAAAAATAAAAATAAAAAAAAGCAGAGATACTGTGTATTTCCTGGTTTTGCAAAGCTTGGAAAAATACACAGCCTGAGGGGGGAAGTTATAAGGTTTGAAAAGTAAATGCATTTCACATTTTCATTTTTTTTAAAAGGTGGATGCAGTTTGAATGTTGTGCTTTTAAATTTTTTTTTTTTATTATGAGTAAAAATAGAATTTGCGATCTTAACGCAGTGCAGTGGTATTTCTCTGCCTCTGCGCCCGGGACAGTGGTGACCGGAGGCGGCCTGTTTTTGAGTCGTCCATCTGTGTACGTCCCATCGCTGTGAACTCTGTGTCGGTGTAACCTCAGGGGGATTCGACCAAATTTGGAACAAACTCCGGCAGACATGATTGATGTTGGGGGTCAAAGGTCGAGTTGACTATGTCCAAAAAACACTGGAGAATCCAGTGTGTAACACGGCTTTTGTCTTTATTCAGCTGTTATGAATAAATGAAGAAATATTTTCCCACCTATGTTTATTTAAATATAGTGAAATAAGTGATTTGACGCTTTAATCCTGCATATTATCCCTTTAAGAATTCAATCTGAAATATTTTTGGTCATTTTGATGTGAAGAAAATGAGACAATGCTGCAGAAGCTGCACCACTATAGATATAAATTAACATAATTTTGCTTGTTGTGTTTTCAGATGTTGGATCGATGTAGCTCAGTGGTGGAACTTGCACAGTGAATGCATGAGGTTGTGGGTTCAATTCCCAGATGCATGTCACTTTCAATGTAAAAGCATCCATTAACTGAAGCTGTAGAGTTGTTTTGGAAGAAGTCATTTTTATTGGGGGTGGATGTGCCTCCGTGGTGGAGTTTGCACGTTGAATGCATGAGGTTGTGGGTTCAATTCCCAGCCTCACCATCCACTCTCAGAGGTATCTGGCTTTGAATAAAAGCGTCTGCTGAATGAAATTGTAGATTTGTCACTTCCTCTGCCAGCTAATCTGTATGCTAACTGTGTGTTTTAATTCCCACTGTTGGATGGATGAGGGATTATCCCTGAATCAGAACTTTCTTTAATGCCAAGTGGGTTTACACATCTCCGGAAGTTGACATAGTTTTTTGCTGCATTAACTACCAAAACAGGAAAGACTACACATGTGTACTCATTGACATTCATAATCTATCTTAATACCTGCAGTTTGCTATGACTCAGATATCAACGTCAGCAATCATCAATGCATCCCCAGTGTTTTTTTCTATTTGCCTCGATCATATTCATCTACTATTCTATATTCTATAGCGACGCCTCCTTCCAGAGGCGCGCATCTTGTTTTGACGTACACAAATGATCCACTCAGCCAGCCGCATTTGCATTTGCAAGAATTGCAGACAAGTCAGGGTTGTCTCTCACACGTACTTCACCTGGTATGAGTCATCTCCGTCGGCAAACCTCAGCTTCACCGCGTGCAGATTTAAATGACAGTTGTCATGTAATAAAATGCATAGGGTGCAGAGGTCTTAAAGGCGCAGTGTGTGGGATTAAGCGTCATCCATCTCGTGCATGTCACGGCTGATACCAGGAGCCTTTGCTTTTCATTAACACACAAAGGTCGTGTGTCCACTCTGGACATAAAAAAAAAACAAAAAAAACATGACGTCACAACGTGGCATGATGGATGTATGAATAGAACAACATACTCGCTGACTTGCTGCAAACTTCTCCCAGTGGTCATTCGCGGTACTGCAACCAAAAATCCCCACAAGGCCCAAACAAGCATTTTTCCCATAGGCCATAATAGACGCCTGTAAAACTCTTTGCAGGACACCTGGAGACATATTCCTGGCCAATTATTGGTCTTTGTATTCTACATTCTTTAATATGGGATTGGAGCAGGTGGCTCTCGTGGCCTCAGTACATTATGGGAGCGGATCCTCTGCACATGCTCTCTGGGCGACACGGCCGCAGAACTCAACGCGGAAGTCACGTGGTGTTGGCACCAGAGGAGCGACTCCCACAGACTCGAATGGGGTCACGGGATCGACCATGTATCCTGCTCGGTGAATACGTTCATGCTTGGCATGACACACCTCCTCCCTGTATGAATATAAAGGATACAAACATCACAGAGCATCAATAGGAATTAAAGATGCAACCTCAAACTGGACCTTTGAGGGGCAAAAAAAAAAAAACTCCGTATCCGTCATCTCACATTCAGATGACAGAAACAGCCCGAACGCCGAGCGGCAAGCGCCGTCTGCATCGGGCGCCGCCGTCTTACGATGCCAAAGCTCAGAGTGGGTGTGGGTGTGGGAGTGAGGAGTCATGTCAGATCTGAACTGTGCGCCGCTCTGATTTCCCTCTCTCCGCACATTCATGTTTATGGATGCTGAAGATGGTGGATGTGCGTCGCCCATCACTTGAAGGCACAAAGCGGCAGCCAGAGCCCCGCTTCATCTTCATCGGCACAGAAGGCCATTTTCACACCTGCCAGGCCTCTCTCTCCCTCTCTCTTGCCTTCTTCGCGAAATGTGATGCTGCAGTCCCTGCACTCTTCACTGTTAGATCCCTGTGAATCTCACGTGATGCTCTTAACCTCCATTTTTTTTTTTTTTTTTGACAGGGAAGTGAGTGCATTTGGGCTTCTGTCGCATTCTGCCCAGAGCGAGACTGGAGACCCTTTTCCACAGCCTGCTTCTTTAACGCTAATACAATTATCACATATAATCCTCACTTGACATGGTCCTCGCTAATTGATGATGTCATCGGCGTTCTGCGTGCACGGAGATTGAGACTGAAAGCAAAGATCAATGTTCCCTGGCACCGTTTAATCGGAAGAGTTTTAGATTTATGGAGATTTCGTATAAAAAAACGCAGTTTCTGTGCTGCTGCATTAATTCAGTCTGCACTAATGTAAACGGCTGATTATTACTGTTTAACATAGTGTTGAGGCTGGTGCCTCAAATCAGCTGCCAATGGCTTCATATAGAGAGATTGTTATCACTAACGCATATGTTTGATATTTACATGAAATCATTTTGTAATTGGAATAATCAAATGTGATCTGAAGTTGCAGCAAGTGCATCGATCGACACTTATCTGGGGCTGGGCTCACTGAGACGACCCATGTCCCTACATTCTCCATATGTTCCTGTTCTTCACCACAGGGGGCGCTATCTATTACAAATAGAAAAAAAAAACATAAAAGTATACGGCTCTTGAAATGCCTCATACACAATTTTTCAGCATTCTTCCCGATCCGATTCCCGATGTGACCGCAAAATGAATGGGATCCATCAGTTAAAAAAAAAAAAACCCACTGTGTTCTCACCGTTTGACGAGTATAAACTTCATCCAATTAGACTGGATTAGCTCTTCCAAGATGAGCTGCAGGTTAAACATAGGTTAGCAAGTGTCATCCACAGACGCTACACTGTGTGGAAGTCTATCATCCAGGTGACGGTTCAACCTCCGCAGCTGTTTGCGCCGTGCGCGTGTCACCGAGTACACGGTCTGCTCTAATGGCTTCCCGAGACCCTCCCCCTTTGACGTGTAGCGAACGGTTTCTTTGGCCGCCGCACCTGCAATTTGCGGGTGTTAATGATGTCGCCGAGAAGTCTCTCGCGCCGTAATGCGATGGCTCGACAAGCGTCCGCTAATTAGCTTTCACCCTAAATGTGACCCACCTTTGCGGCGGTGTTTGTATTGGTGATTACCGTCATTAAATCACCTATAGCTGTGTTTACATCACTCTATGATCCCCCTGTGTATCGCGCGGCTTTGCGCCGGAGATATGCAGTGTTTTCATTTTCAGGCTGTTTTAGCTTGCGCGGTGCAGAGGTCAACCCCCCCCCCCCCCTCCCCCCTTTGCTTTGACAAGCAAGGATATCCACAAGCTTGCACGGTGCAGAGGTCACCCCCCCCCCCCCCCTCCCCCCTGCTGTGACCCCTTCACTGCGGGTTAATCAGGGAGTTGCAGCAGCTGAATGGAGGAGATGAGACGGGCTCCTTTTATGAGGAAGAAACACTCACTCTCTCCCCATTGTGACTGTTTTGAGCAAGAGCTTATATCTTAAACTGTCTGCTCGATAACTCAATGCTTCTCGTATCTCGGGGGCGAGGAGGAGATTTAGAGCGAGGGGGGAGAGCTGGCTCTAAGTTGCCAGAGGAAGTGTCCCACCGGCCGGACAGTAAAATAAGAGAAATACAACAGACATACCCACCTGCCCAACACCGCTGTTTATTTATATTTTGAATAGCCTATTGCTAATTTGCAACATACCCATGTTTGACCTTTTTCTCAGTCTTGCTTTCTGCGATACTAGATATGCTCTTCTACCGGGAAACGTTTGAATTTCCTCCGCAGCCCAAACGGTTGTTGAGTTATGGTCACTATGGTCAGCGTTGTTTTACCTTTTTATTGGAAAAGTTAGATAACTTTGTTTTGTAGACAATACCAGTCCATTTGAATAATGGACAACCCTGACTTGTTCCCTTATGTTCAGAAATGGAGAAAAACATTCATTTCTAAGGTATAGTGGACTGGGAACGAAATGGGCGTGGTTTTCTAAAGTGGGACTTTTATTTTGAAGGCTCAGAAAGCGATGGAGGGGCGTTGTGAACGGAGGCTACCCGACGCAGCTGTGCTTGATTGGGCTGCGTCCATCCTCATATGTAGACATCAAGCTGTCATGCATGTCTTGAGGCTAACACACAGGAAAACGGAAGCATTTCAAAATAAAAGCATATTTTGGCTAACTTCATGTATAAAACAGTGATGCTCATACTTGACTCTGTGGACTACGAAATGCCCTGGTCTGGAATAAAGTGAAGATGGGCACTGCATGTGACAATGGCTGCTTTAGTCATAGGTGAGTCTTTAAATGGAAGAGCGGAGTCTGTTTGCAACATTGATTTCTTTCTTTTATACGTTTGCTATAAATACAAGCTTGGTTCTGGTTTCGCCAATTACAGGAAGAGAGGGAATGAGTATAGGTCCATGGATCCCTCTTTACTTTCTCTTCTTTAGAGCCTGATGTTTCTGGATGGCCCCTGATTTGGAAATAATTGAAATGAATGCAAATGATATTTTTCAGGGGCGGAAGAGGTGTAGGATAATTTGTCAGGACGGGGGAGATCGTGACAGCCGGATTCCTCTGTGACTCACTTTGAACTGGAATGTGTTGAAAGCCATCTGTGCAACGAGACCGGTGAGGTAGAAAGTGTGACTGCACATGGAGCACAGCTACAGGCTGCGGGGGGGGGGGGGGGGGGTTAACATAGGGGGTTAATGACAGGGGGGGGGGGGGGGGGGGGGGTGTTAACATAGGTGGTTAATGAATCTCAGGGTATGTTCAAGCACTCAGAGGAGGGTTGATGGTAAAATCTATGCAATGCAGCAAGAAGAACAATGTGTTTTTCTGCTTTGTGCGTAGTCAGGTACCCATGTGTAGTCTAATCCTATGTTATTGCAGTACTTCCTGTAGTACCGTCTGTAGCACTGCCTGTAGTACCGCCCCGCAGTACTGTCCGTAATGCTGTCCGTAGTACTGTCTGTAGTACTGACTCCAGTATCCTCACTTGAACAATGTGAAAATGCTGACTCATCACTTTTTCTTGAAGACACCGAGCTCTCCCCAACATGTTTGGCCATTTGGAAATAGTTTGTGAAAGTACATAAAGTGATATTTGAAACTATACTCGATGACATATCCTAATCCTAATCCTAATCCCCAATTATCATCCTGAGAGCTCTGGTGGGTTCCTTCCTCTCCCGTATGGAGGCACCACAGGACACCGGCACTCTGTCTGCTCACGGTGTCTGTCGCTGTAAATAAATACACGTGAATGATCATACTCAAATATTTGTTTGTACTTTTTTGTTGCAGTTGTGTGTAAAATAATGGCAGCGAGATAATGCGGACCACATGTGACTTGAAATAACACAATAAGCACAGTATGCACCTTTTACATATCTGTTTATGGTGTCGTTGCGTAAATAGCAAAATCACACAAAATACAAAAATAAGAATGAAAATAAACAAACAGGAAAATAAAAGACTAGAGACTAAAATACTTATTCACATTATATGATAATGTAAAAAAAGAGAACAGACCACTGATGAGCTGTTGATATTAGACAAAATGAAGAAAACACTAAACACATATTTACACTACTTATGGAAACCTTAATCCTGATTAATAATGATATTAATTAATATACAAGCAGATGGGTTGTTGACCAAAAGACTCAGATTGGGGATTAGATGTGACCTTCTATCATATTATTTTCATTCTATATTTATGATTAGCTTTATAAGTAGCGCTTCACAAGCATCAGCAACATTTTAAAAAATAATTATTATTTACATACACACGTATAAAGTTGAACTACTCAGTATCGTCCCGGTCCTGGATATGTACTTGTTTTATTAGCAGTGACCGAATCGTCATGTGTCCAAAACTGTTTCATGAAATAATAATCACGGCTCTGGAGATTTATGTTGATTCGGCGAATAAAGATCCACGTCGGCGAAAGGACACGAGGATGTGATTTGGAATCCTCGCAGAAAAATACGACATGTTTACACTAATCCATCCCGTCACCAGAAATTTGCGCTCCGACTCGCTCCGTCCTCTATTTATTCCTCCTTTTGACTTATTTACCTCCTCGGTTTTCCTGTATATATTTATATTTCTGGAATTTATACGCAACATATTATTTGCATCAGGAGCCCGGCGCAGCATAAAAACTCCATTTCCTGGCCTGCTCGTGGTTCGCCCTTGTTTGTTCCCTGCCCTTTTTATTTCTCTGGCTGCCTATCTGACATTATTTGGCCAACTTGTCTGTTGTCATGCCCGGTTTGTTCAACTCTGGTGTTGTCTGCTTTTGTATTTGTCTTAATGTTTACTCTGAGTAAAGATGTTTTTGTGCTTCTGCTGCCGTTGTTGTTGTCGTGAGGAGAAAGAGAGAGGAGCTGTGCCTTCCTCTACATCTTCTCCTTCTTATTACATCTTATACTCCCTTTGTTTACTTAACCTGGGCCCGTCTGTGGCTCCGTTGGTTTGTTTGTCAACAGGATTACATGACAGCCGCTGAAGTGATTTGCATGAAACTCAGAGGAGGGCTGGGCCACGGACAGGCCAGGTGAAGAGCTTGTTAAATATTTGTTTGAATTCGGTCACAGGAGCAGATCCAGGACTTCCAGTTGTGGTGCAGCGCAATGATAAGCTCTCAGGTTCTGTCCGTTAACGTGTAAATAACTATTAGTGTTTGTGGTCTAACGTTGATACAACATTTTATTTTGTGATTTGAAAAAAGAGGATATTACGTCAAGGTGATGGAGCTTCTCCTGATTCAAGGATACAAGGGGATTATGAGGCAGGTTACCATGGTAGCACTGTCGCTGGGCAGACTTACCACTTGAAAATTAGGGGCGTGTCCATCAATATTGATGTTAAAGAGGCTTCGAAGTAGATTTGCGTTCGAGTACCAGAGTAATAGTATGGTACTTTACTGAGAGTGACATCATTCGCTTCATTGGTTCTACATACCGAGGTAGTATTATAATAATAATAATGTCTGAGTACTTTAATAGTGTAAAATAGAATTAAATTAAATAAAAAAGAATTAAATAAAATATAGAAATGTAAAAATAAAGGAATAATATAAAATATTTCTGCATCTATTGTTACAAATAGAATGCATATTAATCATTCTGATGTGAATAATCAATACATTGCTTGGAAGAATAGGGGTATAGATTCAGGGTATCTATTTCTCAGTACTATGCATGTTTACCACCAGATGTCACTAATCCTAAACTGTACCTTTGCATAAAGTTTTCAACATATATACGTTCCTGTCCGCTGTAGATGTTACAGCACTCAAACATTGCATCTTAGATCAGTTCCACTGTTGTCGTGGCTCTGCAGGATGAAGTTTGAACTTTCAGTGGTGTCTCATGAATTCAGCTGTTTCGCTCAGCATAGTATTTATACTGTCTATTTAAAGCCTGTTTATTCGCAAACCTTTCGCATTTTCCAGAATACTGAATAAATATCCATCACGAGTTCTCTGAGCCAAAGGTGACAGTTTCATACTGTTGTTTTTCCTAATTCAGCCGACGGTCACGCAGCAAAACACTCGTTTAGTATTCAGTTTACACAGACACCAAACCCTAAACATTTGATCAAATGGACTCTTATTCTTTACTATTTTATCACTTGCTTCCTCATTAGGCGTGGGTATCCCATTAAAACTTTACAAAATACACTTGAGGTCACATGCATATGAAGATGGGCGGCTGTTGTTTACCTTTTGGGTATTTTGAGGTTGTGACCGCTCCTATAAATAAAACATGGCGTGCCGCGTCTTAAGCGATGCATTCGTTAAGTTTAAAGATAAGTCAACATGGCGTCCCAAACATATTTTTTTTTACAGCTGGAGCGGAGTAAAGGAAAGTCTGCATCTGTATGCGAGGACATGGCGACTTGTGTAGCGAGTGGCTCACGAAGTCGCCCGGACCCCCTGTGGAGCCACAAAGGTTGAATGCATACTAAGCAAAACGTCGGTGTGCAAGCAATAAAACCCAGTGAGGGGCTTATCTTCTGCTGAACCAACAGAGGGGTCATGTTTGGATCGCGGCAGTGGGGGTTATGGGATGGCGGGGTTGGGGGTTGGCGGTTTGGGGGGGGGGCGGGGGGGGTAGCGGGCCTCTTATTGCCATCGCATGGAGGTGGAAATGCCAGGCCTCCGGGGGGGGGGGGGGGGGGGGGGGGGGGGGGGGGGGGGGGGGGGGGGGGGGGGGGGTAGCGGCCTCTTATTGCCATCGCATGGAGATGGAAATGCCAGGCCTCCATGGTAATAAGAGAAAAAAGCTATGAAGTGGCGATGAGCGCTCTGACATGTTCCAGCATCAACCCCCCACCCCCCCCCACTGACCTTTGACCTTTACAGCTGGAATGTTTCTGTATATGGAGGAAAAGAGAATCATGGAAAACACAAATGTCAAAGAGTTTCGGCGTCGCAGTGGTGGGTGATTTGGAGCCTGGGGACAAACGCAGCTACTTTATCATGATCTCTTTCTCTCTCTCTCCCTCTCTCTCTCTCTCTCTCTCTCTCTCTCTCTCTCTCTCTTTCTCTTTCTCTTTCTCTTTCTCTTTCTCTTTCTCTTTCTCTCTCTTTCTGTTTCTGTCTCTCTAACTCCAACATAGCGTTCTCTCACTTTCTGATCACTCCACCACCCCATCTGTTTTGTGACTCTCTCTCTCTCTCTCTCTCTCTCTATATATATATATATATATATATATATATATATATATATATCCATCCCTCCTTCCCTCTCTCTTTCTTGCTCTCTATCAGAGTATTCCCTCACTTTCTCAATAACTTCATCCTCTTTGTCTCGTGACTCTCGCTCCCTCTCCCTATTTCTCTCTCTCTCCGACTTTCTCTCTCTCTTTCTATCTATCTATCTATCCATCTACCCTCTCTCTCTCTCTCTCTCTCTCTCTCTCTCTCTCCCTCTCCCTCTCTTTCTCCCCACCTCTCCCTCCCTCTCCCTCCCTCCCTCCCGTCCATGTGTCCCCGCCGCGCACACACCCGGGCCCGTCCACTTGTTTGCGCACAGCGTCTCTGTAATGTCGCGTGGCAGTCGCCGAGGACAATGGCCACCGGGCCTTCTGTGATGTAATGATCCCTGCCATCGCCGCCTGCCCACCTCCAGTCACTTAGGGGGAGAAAGGGATGCAAGGTAACGGCCCGAGCGGACGCACGCACGCACGCACGCACGCACGCACGCGCTGGGTGAGCTAACCGAGCCGGGCCTGTGACCGGACGGCTGCCGACTGAGCCGGTCAAGTACACACACACACATGCAGGCTCTGGCTCTGGCTCTCTCCTCCTCAGCAGCCGGCGCCGCTGAGGTGCACTTGTGCAACGAGCTCCGCCTCCCGGACGCTCGACCGAAGCCGCTTTAAAAAATTTAAAGATGGAGGCCGCAGCAGAGCGGCGTGGACCTCTCATGTGTGAATGTGTTGAACCACAGGACTGCGAAGCGGGGCTCCACCGGGAAAGGGCACCTGTGCTCCCCCAAATGTTTCCTTGTTAATTAAATGTCACATTGGCTTTTTAAATGTTAAGCAGCATGTCAGAGAAAAGGGGCTTTAATAGAACGTTTTTCGTATCCATTCTTCTCTGCAGAGAAGTTCCCCATGAGCAAACTCACAACAACAACAAAAACAACAACAATGTCCGACGAATGGCACACATTTCGACTCCGTGGTCAAGATAAATGAAAACCTGTCGCAATTCAGTCGAGATATTTGAAACAAAAAATGCCCTTAAAGGTCGAGTCAAGATTTAATACTAAAAAATGAAGATGAGATCTAAATGTTAACAACGGCTTTGTTTTTAGTCCTGTATATTTTCATCAGGAGCTGGTCCTTACCACAGTGGCTGCCATGTTATATCACATGTGTTTAACCCCAAAAAAGAAAAAAGAAAAAAAATATTAACAATAATAATAATAAGTAAATGAATTTAATATCTGTATATAATAACCTGTAAAAAGGCCTGGGAATCAGGCCATGCAAAAATAATCAGCAAAAAGTTGAATGAAAACAAAACAAAACAAATGTGCAGTTGCAAAATGAATGTAGCCACCTGTGGTTCAGGGGTCAGAGTGATCTCCCTAAAACCAGAGGGTTGGCGCTTTAGACACAGTCCCTGCTCTGCACATGGAATTTTAGGGAGAATAATTATTAATGAGGAAATACAACCCATAATATCATTATATGAGCAGTTGTTGAAACAAACTTCTCCACAAACATGTGCTATGCCTTCAGTTGTCATCCATACACTCCTGTCAGTTTCGTGTGTGTGTGTGTGTGTGTGCGCGCGTGCGCGTGCGCGCGTGCGCGTGTGTTTGCATGATGCAGTGCCGAGCTCCTCCGCTTTAATGGCCAAACACTCCTCTGATGCTCCGTGAACTGGAACAGCAGTAAAGTGCGTGAGAGCGGACGAGCAGGGTCAGAGGTCGGCGGCTGACCTGCGAGTCAGACACAGACAAACAAACCCAGTGTGAAAACAGTCGAAGGAGCCGTCGCGGGCTCGTTGTGCGGTCGAGGATTCGGCCGCGTCCCGCTGACTTCCTGGTGCCCGCGCCGATTCCCCAAAGCTATCGACTCAAGTTGCATTAGGCTTTATTGTTATCTTCGATTCAGCACGTCTGCCATCATCTGCTCGCACCTATGGCACACGGTGAGAGTGGAACCGTGCCTCGGATTCAGACTGGCGGCTCCGGAGCTGAGGTTGTTCTCGGCAGGCAGCGCATACGCAACCTTTGGAGAAACTCATATGTAAATGTGATATTTGTAAGTGTGCGCACGCATACAGATTCACGTATCGCCATTGTCATTCATATCTTTCACCTTCCAACTGCCAAGTCCCGACTTTAATTATTCTCCCAACACTAATTCATGTAATAGAGGAGCAGAGTATAAATCAGCTGTTTTCCAGCTCGGCTGCATGAAATTACTGTCAGGGGGGTCGAGTTCCTTTTCTGATCATTAGAGCGAGTAACTTCTTTTAAATAATAACCCAACGCCACCTTATGAATGCAAATATGAGCATTTCACTGATAGATGAGGGGGGATGAAAATTGTTTCTTTATTCCAAACTAGGATTTCTTTAGATGAATATATATGTATATATAGATATGAATGTCTATGAATTTAGCAATATAAATGAAATTAAATAAAAATAAGAATAAGAATATCAAACAGTATTATTATTGTTGTTGTTGTAATTATATGGAGAATGGGAGTGGTAGTAGTAGTATTGATGGTAATAGTATAAGATAATAGTATATTATATGTAGCACAATATTAATAAGAAATGTTGTTATTGTATTATTGTTATTATTTGATTATTATTCTGATTATTCTGATCATTATTATTAATAGTAATAATAGTAGTAGTAGAGGTACTAGTAGTAGTGGAAGTACACGAGGTAGTAGAAATATTCCTGTTATCGTTATTAGTAGTAATATTAGGAGTATTATTATTATAACAACATCATCATCAATATTATTATCATCCAGTTCATAGCACTGACCTTTTTTTTTTAACAGTCACAGTTCATGACAATAAAATGCCAAATGGATCCATTAGGATGTTTTATGAAAATAAACTTTGAGCTGCAGAGCAGGAGGTTGTTGTAGAATAACACGACTGCGAACAAGGCTTTGTTAATTTAGCCTGGATCTCTGGAGGAAGTGGCAGACCTACATGTTCCAATCAAACCCCATTCAAACCCAAACACAGCTAATAGGGGCCGTTAATTAAAATTTACATCAGGACTTTTAGTGGAATGTAACCCACAGGCTGATTTTCCATCTGGTAATTACTCTGAGTGGCTTTTTAAATGAGTGACTTGGAAAAAAATGTTTATTTCAAATAGATTGGCTGAGGAACAGGACTTTTTTTTGTTTGTTAGATTAATATTTCAGACATTTCTGCAGGTGTGTGTTCTCGCCATAGACGTTCACTGTTTCAATGATATCTTTTAAAGGAGCAGTGTGTAAGATTTGGTGACATCTAGAGGTGAAGTTGCATGTTGTATCCATCACCTCACCCTCACCCTTCTGAACACGCAGGAGAACCTGTGGTCGACTTCAGTTGTCATTAAAACACCATGTTTAGTGCGTCCACTCTGGGCCACTGTAAAAACATGGCAGCCCCCGTAGAGAGGACCCGCTCCTCATGTAAATATACATGAATGGGCTCCTTTCAGGGTAATGGGAAACAAATCCAACATTTCCGTGATTATAAATTCATGAAAATGTCACGATGTCATTGTTTTATAATATTTTTAGAAGTGACAAAAATGACTGAAATCTTAGGCACTGCACCTTTAAATATTGAAAGAGAATTTTGTTTAGAATGTATTTTTGAAAAATGGGAGATTCCCTCTGTCTTATACAGAAGATACCTCACATAGCTGTTCACTGTTACCACGGCAACACATGTCATTCCATTATCTAGCTATAGAACATGTCTGGGGGAAAAAAATATATGGTTTCCAACATGGGTTTGGATTGATGATGCTGCTGTTTTGGTTCTAATAATGATTATCTGCACTTGACGCCCATCATCACCGTGCTCTGTCGTCATGTTCACCAAAGCAGATTTCTTCATCCATCATGCTGTCAACATCTCGCTGAGTCAAACCTCTCGCTACAACTCATCATCGTCCCCATTGTGTTCGCAGGCCCGTGTCATATCACGGGGAAATGTAATTTCAAACTGTCAGAAATCCCTAAAGAACAATGATGAATTCAGAACTCTATGATAAATGTCAATAACAGTTATTTGTTTATTTATTTAAAGGTGCAGTGTGTAAGATGTCACTCATTTTTGCCACTTCTAAACATTCCATAAAACAATGACAACCTGACATTTTCCTGAAATTATAAGCACTTGTTTTATTTTTTGCCCCCAATACCTTTAAACGAGCCTATTAATGCATATTTACATGAGGGGTGGGTCCTCTCTACGGGGGCGGCCATGTTTCTACAGTAGCCCGGAGTGGACGTACTAAATGATTATTGAGTTTTTAACAAGGAAAGTCTACCACGGGTGACACACTACACCTTTAAACATTTTATACATTTTATATTTTTCTACACCTTAATAGCTGTTGTAGGACAATGCAGTCACATATAATGAATATATACAGTAAATTCATGCACACTGCGTTCTGGAATATATAAATATTCACATCCATTCAATATACTAGACTTTGAACTATATATGCAAAGGCTATAATGTAATTTCACGATCTACAAAGCACTGAGCATTCTGATTTACATAAGGGGAGTAAACCAGGTTATTATTGGAAGCTGTTATCCCAGCGTATGTTTAGTCATTGATTAGTTCTTGACACATTGATCAGCAAACTTCTAAATGCGAGAAGTTCGCATTACACACGTCTAGTGACATGGGAAAAAAAAAAAAACAGAAAAAGGAAGAAGAACAGGAACTGAGCCGCCGAGGTTCATACAGTCCATGTTTTATTCACTTTGAATGGCGAACCTTGGACGACTCCTTTTGAAACCGCTCTATTGTCGTCAGCAGGGTCAGAGCGCCGCCGCGTATACATTAATCTGTAAACCCACAACATCTGCAAATCAGCTGAAATGAATGTGCTCAGGTTACACAACTGTTCATTACAGCGCCGAGGCTGAAGTTAATGGTGTGTTTCCCCCGTGACAGACGCCATTACGGAGAATCCTGATAGCAATGATTCATGCTCCAAATTACATTCTCCTCTGTGTTTTGTTTTTGTTTTTGTTTTTTTGTCTTGTCTTGCGAGAGACACGCTTCCGGCGACACGAGCACGTCTGCGCACTTTCATCTGGCCGTCCCCTGCTAAAGTGGGATCGCCCACACGCTCCCCCACCTCACTGCAGAGATGATTTGATCACTGCTGCAGAGCGGAGTCAACACGCTGGTGTGGAAATGTATTGTGACGAGTAGGAGCCAATCTGTGCTGCCTGTGACGTCTCTGTCAGGCTTATTCAAATAGTCCTCACGATTAGCACAGTGTGCTGTGGTGGTGGGAGTACGATGCCGACCCCCCCCCCCCCCACTCCCCCCCCCCCCCCCCCCCCCCCCCCCTTCAAATAGTCCTCACGATTAGCACAGTGTGCTGTGGTGGTGGGAGTACGATGCCGACCCCCCCCCCCCCCCCCCCCCCCCCCCCCCCCCCCCCCCCCCCCCCCCCCGCCCCCCACCCCCACCCCCCCACCCCCACCCCCACTCCCACCCCCTACGGTTGCACGTTGCCATTGTCATAGTAGAACCCATAGGCTTCGTTTTTCAACTCGACACTAAAGCTGTGTGGTCAATGCAGTCTGGGCTCCTGTCAGAACTTGGGGGTGGAACGTGGCGCCCCCTACAGTAAGGCTCTGCCCCTGATGTAAATGTACCGTAAAAGACCCGTCCCAGAGTCATGAAATGCACAATTAGTGCAATCAGGTGACGGTAACACACTTAAAAGCAATAGTGTAAAAATAATTTCTATACAGACTATTAGAACTATTTTTTTTTTTTCTAAAATTGTACATACTGGACCTTTAAGATTTTGGGCTTCTTGAAGAGGACTCTGTGCTTAAACACTTATAAGATACGTAATGACCTTTGATTTTAGTTGGATTTGCATGTACAGGCTTCTCATGATACTCTCAATAGAGCTCTTTTTATTAGGAACACCTTGTTTTCACAGATGCTCTAATTCTTTATGGCAGAGATTAAACAAGGAGCTGGAAAAAGATTTTGGGTCATATTAATATCATAGCATCACACAGGTGCAGCAGGTTTGTCGGCCCATGATGCAAGAATCTGGCTCCTCCACATGAGATAAGATAAGATAAGATAAGACAACCCTCAATTCGTCCCACAGTGGGGAAATGTGCAATCACACATCGCACAGGTGCATTATGGGATTGAGATCTGTTGATATAGACGCCATTTCTACTCATACTAAAAACTAGTTTGCACCTAAGTAGATCATCTTGATCACTGCAACGTGCATTGACTCGCTGTCTTGTGATTGGCAGATTAGATATTGGTATTATCAGGTGTACCTAACAAAGTGGTCAGTGAGTGTATATGTGCCAGAACATGACTAAAGATATTCACAGCGCTGTTGTCAACAATCCAACGTCTATTGTGCGACGTTGCAGTTTGTTTTGGGAGGTTTTGGGGTCGTCTGAATAATAGGGAACCAGTTTCAAAGTCTGGCAAGAATAAACAAAGTTACCAAAAAAAACAAAAAAACATTAAAGCCTCGGAGCAAAAGTGAAACATTAATATTATCCACAAAAATAATTTCTTTCTTTCTCAGCCCAGAGTCAAGTTGAGGGCAGTCAACTCTCCTCCTCCTCCTCCTCCTCCTCGACGTGAAGCCGTTGCGAAATTGCACCTTTTCTGAAAGAGTCGTCCTCTTTTACTTTAAATAATTAAAGGAGCAATGCGGTGAAAAAAAACACAACCCATGGTGTGAAAATTTAACTTTGCCATTACACCTTAGCGGTGGCTTTTCACAGGACTCCCACAACCCCCTTGACATCGGCAGGGATAATGATTTTGCTTGACAAAAGCAAGGCGACACCTTTGCTTTTCTTTTCTTATTTTACAACATCATATACTATATATTATATGTCTAATAATAATCATCATAATGATGATGGCGATAATGATGATAATGATAATAATGATAATGATAATAATGATAATAATAATAATAATAATAATAATAATAATAATAATAATAATAATAATGATATAAACAGCAATACATACTATATGCGTGTTGTATTCCAATGTATTATACTATATATACTGTGTGTATCTATAACAATAAGTATACTGTGTGACAATTTGCATATACTTTAATTTATGATAATGTGGTTAAGCAGCTCTGTGACTGTTGCATGTTGTGACTTGTTAGACTCAATTTAAATATTTAATTCTCACTGAGCTTCTGTGGATCACAGAGGATCAAACTTAAGCCTCGGTAGCTTTGACAAAGTCATCTGTCATCGTTCTGTTGGTGCTGTTCTGTCCGGATTAGCTTTATCATCGTGTACATTAATATCACGTTGCTTCATCGCCTGAATATGCAGAAAGAACCTGAGGGACCCGTTCATTGACACGACGGCAGCAGCAGACTCTCACCCAACCTACAATTCCCCTTTGACGGGAATGACTAAGCTTGATACCTCACCGCCGCTCGTCTCACCAGGAGGTGGAATTACTGAGATGCTGCAGATCCAATAACATCCACCTGCACCCGCGTGTCGCTAAAAGAGGAATTCTTAAGTTGACGGCTTTTAAATGTGAGCCCATGAGGCGGCGTGCTGCTCTTCTCCTGATGTGATTTCTTAATCACCCTCATTCCATTCATTATTTATTTGCTCTCTTGAACCCGCCCTGACCTCGCTGCCCTTCGGCAATAAAACATGATTAAGGGGGGCGACGGGGAGTCGGCAGCAGGGACCTGCACCCGTGGGAGGACGTCCAAGTTCACCTCACCTCCACTCCACCTCTTTGGAAAGTCATCAAGAGGAATGAATCAAATTCCCACCTATGAAGCAGAAGATATAAATCAAATCATCAGCCTGATTAGCATTTTCAGGTCGGCGGATTAATAATCAAGATATTTGGCCAGAGGAAATATTTATCAAGTTAGATATTTCTCATTTCATTCCGCTGATTGAAATATTCATTCGTCGCTCGATGACATGTCATCACGTCCACATCCGTTGTCTCGCTCTGTGCCGTTTGCATGTCTGAACGAACTTATCACGTGTGTCAAACATGGGAGAGGAGCCACATGCTTTCTGCGAAATCCCATTCAATTTGCATTGAATGAAAATTCACTCAGTCTTTCCAACGGGGATGAGATATATTATCTGGTCATTAGCTTCACGATCCGAATGAGTCAAAACAGAGCAGGGCGTGTTTGACAGAATCCGATTGAGCGTCATTTAATTAGATAAGTATCCGTCTGCTCTGCCGTCAACTGAGCACACGACTGTTTATGGAGGTTGCCAGTGGTTTGATTTAATATCTCTAATATTTTTACAACATTTTAATGTGAGACTTACAGCAATACTTGACTTTTTATCCAGGAAATGAGTGTCCTGTCCTCTCACGAGATCATAGCAGTTGAGTTTAAATTTAAGCTCTAAAGATGTGAAATGCAAAAGTCTCCCGACTATCGTTCATTTATTGAAATGTCACTGTATTTATTCTCTTTAAGAGCGTTTTTTTTCTGACTTTTTATTGTGACTTTAAGGCAATTAAGGCCAAGAAAAGAAAATGTCATTGTATTATTTATTTTCAGTGCAATGACAGTGAAGTTTGTATCTATCCAACGTATCTATGATACAAGAGTGGAGAGTAAAAAAGTTGTGAGAATGAAAGTATAGATCATTTTGAATCATGTAAAACTATAGATTGCAGTAATGCGACACTATGTAGTTGTAAATAATAAAGAAGGAATGAAATAAGCACGATAATTAAACGAATAGTGATGATGAGCAGACAATATGAGTTTAATGGTAATTAAATGCACGTGATTAAAACAGCAGATGCATGTTCATTTTAAAGGGATAGTCCCCAATTTTCCAAGGAGTTCTGTGGCCCTCCGCCACCGTCATTATCTCTTTTTTCAAAGTCAGAAAAGTTGCGTAATGCCGTCACGACTTGCTGATGTCTTGTTGTTATTGCATCAAGCCTAAAATGCAATCATTTGTAAAGTACTCATAATCTGTACAAAGTTTTTGTTGTTGTTGTTTTGTTGTCCCTTGTCCTCTGTCTCGTGTCGCTGTGGGAATCATCAGTTGTTACTGCAGCATCTCCGCACTCTGCAGGACGTGTGTGTGAAGTTACCTTTCTCTTTGCCAGCGTTCTCGCAGCGTGATGCCGCTTTGCATCTTCCTGCCTGTGATGCCACTTCCTTGCTGTTACAGCAACTTTTCATTGGAAATGACTCATTCCCCGCTGCTTCTTATCTCTGGATGCACGTCTGCACACACACACACACACACACACACACACACACACACACACACACACACACACACACACACACACACACACACACACACACACACACACACACCTCCCCTAACATCTATAGAGTTGCTTTGCCTTTAAAAAGTAGAAAATCACTTAAAGGTGCAGTGTGTGAAGTTGCTTGTTGTATCCATCACCTCACCCTCACCCTTCTGAGCCTGCAGGAGAACCTATGGTCGACTTCCTCAGTTCATTAAAGCTCAAAAGATGTTTCAGACGTCCACTTTTACAACTGTAAAAACATGGCAGCCCCCCCCTCCTCATGTGAATATACATTAATGGGCTCATTTCGGGGTAATAGGAAAAAAATCACAAATTGAGGTAATTATAAATTCATGATGATGTCAGTATGTCATTGTTTTTGTAATATTTTTCAAAGTGACAAAAATCCCACCCACTGCACCTTTAATGACAAGGGTCAGTGGGTTCATTTTGAACCTGCAAATGTACGTGAGTCAGCTGGAAGGAGTCGATCTCTAATTGCATGGCTTCATGATTCCAGGCAAATGTCCTCCATCCATCTTGCAGGGTCCTAACATCACAGGAAGTTCTTCTTAATTACGTCTGATGGGAGTTAGCGCTCGGATAGCTCTCCGAAATCCGAAGTTGCCAAAAAAATGACGGGGGGCGGGGGAGTTGGGGTGGGAGGGGGGGGGGGGCTTGCCAAAAATGATATATAATAGAATAACCCCCCCAACAACATGTCACACCTATCAGCTCCACTCCATTGGGCAAATGTGTCTGTGTTTACTCCCGGCGCCTTGAAAGGCAGAGCTCCGGAGTTTGTCAGCTACACTCTCTGGAACACGGCTCATGGTCACATTCGCCTCCAGTTGCCATGACGCTGCGGGCAGGACTTGCTCGATAGCGATGATCGCTGCACATCATCTGCACACCTTTTCACATGCAGCTGGGTCTGGGCAAAGAAAATGCAGCGAGACAGAGCGGGAGAAGCAGCATGCGCCAATTTGTGGGTCTGCCTGTGGGTGGGTCCAAAGGATTGTGAGGAGGCGGAGCCCTGCACTTTCAGGAATATGTGGAAAACAACATGGGTGAAAAAAAAAAAAAAATAAGTCACGATCCGCTCAATCCCCATATACCCGACGGCCTGGCATAGTGAGATTATTTATTTATTGTGTTGATTCTCCCTCTTCATAGATACCCGGTGAATGATTCATGAGTTAATTCATACAGTAAATAACAAAAGGTGAAACAGTGGCTCCATACATGCGGGAGCTCATACCCAAATATTGCTCAGCCTCTGTTGCTCTGACCCCTGCATGCTATATTGCTCATCAAGGATTTATGAAGCAAATTCCTTGGAAGTTGGAGTTTACTATTTTGTATTTATTTATTTTTTATTTTAGTTGTCATAGAATGAAGGCAGATTTACATGTGTCTAACTTACTTTGAAGCGTTAATGTGGAAGTAATTCGCAAAACTCAAACAAACGAATGAATAAATATTTTGAAGGGTAATTCTGCAGTTAATATTCTGAAAAAAAATTAACTATGCAATAGTCCTTGATTTTTCTGTTTTTTTTGGTGATGGATCTTTTTGATTATATTTTAAAAATTTAACAGCTGTGTCCACATAACGGAAGTCTGTTTGGAAATCCAGATTCAATGAAAACGAGTGCGAGCACAAAACATCAAGGCCATGTGTTGAATAAACAAACTCTCTCCAATGAAACGGGCCATTGTTGAAATGAAGGGTTGACGTTTTCCCATGTTTACCGGGCCTGAGTCAGCGGGAGAGGAAGTTGTGCAGGTGTTATTTGCTCGTTGGAGGAATTTCTATGTTTTTGCAACTGGAGTTTTCAGTTCTTAAAAAGGAGCATTTAAAATACATGCATGGTTGGAGAATTCTAATTGTAGTCAAGGAAATATGGAGGACAAAGTACTATGTCTTTTGTATTTACATTCTGTATATAGGTGCTTATGTGCATATTATATTGTCTTTGCATATGCATTACCAACACAATTTGAACCTATTTACATTTTTATATAATGATATAGAAAATTCTTGTAATATTTTTCTAATTACAAACAGGCCAAAGGTCAACTGAGCCATTCCTCACGATGTAGTGTTTGACCCAATGCAGCATTTAGAGTCTGTCGGTCTAACTGAGAACAATATTTTCAAACAGTTCATATAATTATTATTATTATTATTTTATTATTACTCAAAAATCCATTTATCTTCACCAGTAGTTAAATGAGGAAATAGCCAGATGCATTAAAGTAGTCACTTTTATTAAAAGGCCTCTGGTCACATTGAAAAACCTTTTAACAATAGTTATTACTCAGCACGCGGTGGGTTGTAGATTTTAGACTAATGCAGCATCGTGGGGATGTTTGTCGAAAGGAGAGAAAATGTATCCATCAGTGGCAAAGTCGCTCAGATAATTATGGATCTGCACAACTGTAATTGAGCTTAAAAACCTTTAGCAGTCCGGTTTATTGTTATTTGAGGAGGGACAGTTCCGTCGCCGATTACTTTTGTTTTCCTCTGGCAAGTGCTCTGTTAAAGAGACATCATGTGGCGCCGCGCAGGAGGTCTGGAACAATCAGGGGCCTCGTGACCTCACCTCAAAGCAAAACAAGCAGTGGAGCACGTCCATGACAACATGCTCGGCATCCCAGTGTGTGAAACAACAGGCTTTAAAAAAATAAATAAAACAGAAGCAAGGAGAGGAAAAAATAGATCGAGAGAGAGAGAGAGAGAGAGAGTCCATAATGGTCTCCAATTCTACATCCAATTAACTGGGAGGCGATGTGTCACTATTCATTTGCAATCATTATGAGTATTTGCATGAGTAATGAGAGGAGAGCACACCAGGTAAGACACTCCCTCCCTCACTGTTGCGGATGATAAAGTTGCAGCTCGACATCTTTGATTACAAACCATTAAATGGCGATGGAGGCAGTTCGCAGTCTATTGCATCCATCATTACACAAAGAGCACGGGAAGCAGGAGACACTCGGGCTCTTAAATCAAGATCACGACTCGGGGCGTTAATAAACAGTCGTCAGCGTATTGAATTAGTTTTAATTCCGATGCAAGCAACACGCAGCCGTTAGACAACTGATCATTCTCTTTTTTTTTTTGGTTGTTTTTTTTTGAGATCTTATCTCATCTGTGGAAGATTTATATCAGCGGCACACAGCCACACTGTGGTGTTCATACAAAGCCATGGTGGAGCAATTTAACAAGCACAAGCCAATTTGAAATCAGGACAGAGCCTGAGGACACACGGACGAGAGCGGAATACGAAGAAGGGGGGAGAAGAGAGTGTTTTGCTGCCAGGATGTTTATGGATTTTGAATCTTGCGGCAACAATGGACGTGATGATGAGATGAAGTGGTCCATCTCGCCCATAGTGAGAACACAGCAGGATAACCACTGTGATTCAACCGGGCCGCTCTTCACTACACACACACCGACACCTGTCGGTTTAACAAGATTCTCCATCTCATCGGTTTATTTTCCCATAGTTGAAATCAGTTGTGCGATTGTACCGCGATACGAAACAAAAGTGACACGATCCGATTAATTTTTGCTCATTCGGAGGGATAATGATGTTACAATTAACAAAATCCTTCCCTAACCCAAAAAACGGATGGAGTAACATTTGAGCTGCCATAATTAATGGCACTTGTGGACCTCCCCGACAAAATTAACTCGGGGTAATTATAGTAATACCACTTTTGACGTAATGCGACAGATAATTGAAATGGTGCGATTTTTCTTCCCACTTTAGATTTAAAGCACAGTGTGTTGGATTCACTGACATCTAGTGGCAATGTTTCAGCCTAATACCCCTTACCTCACCAACCTATGGCAGCCCTCAGTCATCATTAGATCTCTGCAAGTGTTACGTGAGTCCAATTTGGGCAAACAAGATGGTGGAACATGGCCACCTACACAACGAGGACCTGCTCTCATTAAAGGGTTCTGTCTATAGGTTAATTAAAACCATGTATGCGTGTGATTATTAACCAAGCAGCAACCTGCAGTTCACTGGGTGGCCACTTGAGGCTGCCACCAAAAGCGAGTTGATCCCCATAAACTCCCATGTTAAAATTGGTCTCAATCATTCACACCATTTCTGGTGACAACTGTACAAGTGGTGATTGATTTTTTTTCTAGCCCACTTAGTCCATTGGGGTTTGAAGCTGTGCATAATTAAGGGTGTGGTCTCTTGAGTGACACCTAGACCGACCTGGCACATTCTGTGGAGGCTAGAACACCCCACCCCAGCTCGACCTGTGCTCCGCCTCTTTGCCCATTTTAGGATGAACCAGGAAGTAGAGTAGAGGTTGGCATTGGCCCACTTTGAGCCTCATAAGCACTCTGCAAAAACCTATAGACACTACATCCATCTACATATTCACTCTTTGTTATCAACTCATAAAACAATAATAGAGAACATTCTATACTCCCTCTATATATGTCATTAGATAATTGTACCTCAATATTAAACTGCACAATTCAAAAGCATTAGCAGCGCCTGGGTCCATGTTTCAAACGCTGGATTAAAGTGCCGTTCACTTTTTATCCAAAGTGCCAGGAACTGACTCCCTTAAAAGTCTTAACGAACCACAAACGCTCAGTGACCCACTCATGCAAGAAATTGGGGTGCAAATTGTCACTGGGTGTAACAAGTTGGACGGAATTAGGGGCTGATTTAATGCAGAGGTCAAACCATGTAACGGAGCTTTGCACCGGAGCGACCGAACGGTTCTTTAAATGGAGGAGTCCAACACAGACCAAATGCTGTTTTATTTTTTTTTAAATCACGCTGCTTCTCCGGCTCTTTCCCGCACGACGACCGAGCGACTGGATCACAACGAGGTGAAAACGGCGAATGATTCCTGCAGAATCCAGATGTTGGCGCCCAGATGCACAGCTGCACGCGGCCGGCTCCCGAGCCTCTCCGACCAGAGGCCGCACGCTAATGTGCACAATAGTGATTGTAATGGCGACACAGTGTAGCGCTTCCCAGCTAAAGTGTTGCATTATCCCAGATACGCCTCCATTAAATATTTATCCCGAATCTGGGCTTAGAAGAGCCAGCTGTTGTGCTGCCCTATTTAGCAGCCACTTCTGGCTGCCTCCTCCCAACCCTTCAAGCGAGAACTTCTCTGCCCTCAGGGTCCCGGGGAGAAACTTCCTTCTGCCCACTGGCATGGGAGATAATTGAATAACACGCCCCCCCCCCCCCCCCCCCCCCCCCCCCCCCCCCCCCCCCCCCCCCCCCACCCGCCCCCCCCCCCCTCCCCACACACCCCCGGCCCCTCCTCCCCCATATGTGTCAAATAATTTTTTGATTAATCGCACAAGGGCAGCGGGTGTGTTTGGCAGGTTGCTTAGCAGAACCGTCCCCCGTCCCCCCGTCCCCCCTGATTGGACTGTCACCAGGTCTGATCCCGAAATATAGCCGTTTCATGTGAGACGCCCTTGAGCCAAAGACTGAATGATGACTGGGTGCGGGTGCTGCGCCTCGGAGCCAGCGCGCGCGCAAACGCATATATTTCCATGCAGGAATGGAACGAGGAGAATTTAATTACATTGTTTTGCATTGTGATAGAAGTGCTCTATTATACTTGGTTGTGGGGGTGGGGTTATATAGCGCTCCCATTCATGATATGCTATACATGTCACCACAGTAAGAGAGAATAGCTGATTGTTCCTCTAAGGACATCCGCCGACATGCTTTGGGCAAATTTGCTCAAGAAATGATAGCACATGCATCCGGTGCTGTGGATGTGAAACGACATATCCGGCGCGAGCTTGTTTCCCATGTGAAATTGTAGCAGGGATTCTTCCAAGGTCGAAATCTGTTGTCATTGTATGAATAGTCAATGTGCTCAATTCATGCACAGTGTGTATGGATGGATGGATCATGAATGTGGAAACGGCATCATACAAGGAAGTCTCCATCTCCTGCGCCTCTTGTTGAGGTCAGAGGTCCGAGAGAGACTCCGTAAGAGATTTGACTCGCTGAGCGACGGCTCTGTGTTTGTGCTCACCTACGTCACCGTGAATGGTGCATGTTGGATAACCACCACCTTCACATATAGGAAACTAAGTCGTGTTCCCTTCCTTTTCTTACTCTGTGAAAACCCTTTGGAATCAGCTGGCGTGTTCACACCAAGACTAAATTGGTTCTGAACACAAGGAGTCGGTTCTCAGTTTTTTAGCTGATGAACTGTGACATCATGTCTGGGCGCATAAGATAAACTGACTTATAACTGACTTGTTACTTGATTTAAAAGGAGAAACAGGAGTGATGTAATTGCTAAAGCTAACTCTGCAGAATATACAGTAAGTTGCATCTTTTTGTTCTTTTGTTTTTTGATCATCATGCAAAAGAGTTGGATGGCAACAAACGTGTATAAGCCGAGATGCAAAATCCAGGGCTGGAAATAAAGAACTTGCAGTTCAAAGTGTGGCCACTTGGGGCTGGCTCCAAAATGGTAAAATGCTCAACTTTAGAGGTGAGTGAAACATGTCTAAAGCCTGGTGCAAACTACTTATTGGTCTCAATTCATCCTGTGAACCATTTTTAATTGGCCCACATGGGATTTGCACATGGCAAAGATACCACTTTGTTGATTTTGCTTTTGCAGCAACAGCATCAGTGGCTTAGGGGGTATAGGGCAGCTGCTGGTTTGAATCCACCCTTAGACATACATTTAAGTTAATGAAAAGTTGTGGTAGAAGCTGGTTTTTAAAGAGGGAAGATTAAGCTACAGAAAGTTTCTCTTTACACACTGTACCTTTAAAGCACGGCCAAGGATTATTTTATCGTGGGAATATGTCTCTATTTATTTTTAGGAGTCCACAAAGGGTTTGAAAAAGTGAGTCCAACAGCAGATTTATCTCGGCAACACCACTGACCCTGTCCAGGCTTTGTTTTTTCATGGTGAGGAATCGATGCACCGGGAGCTGACAAGGGAATATCAACCCGGGCACCCTCGTCTCCCTTGACGTGTTTTTATTTTTATTTTTTTCCCTCAAACACAGTCAGAGGCTACGCTAACTCTGACCCCCTCCAGCTACATCCAGGGGGGTCAGACGCAAGGATCTGTGAGGGCGGGGCTATGAGTGCTAATCTTAGCCAGGCAGGCTGCGCTTCCAGCGAGAGAAGAAAAGTGTTTTATTTTCAAACCGTTGAAGAGACAAAAGAAAGCTGGAGATAAAGCACATCAGCTGCTAGATTTCATTTTTCTGTTTATTCCGTCGCAGGTTGTGAAGCAGAGATGACAAATCACTAAGGCCCGCAACAGGATGAGATTTAGAAATTTACAAGTGAATGTAAATTCGCCGATGTGTCTATCACAGTCTCACGGCGGAGCCCAGATTTCTGATAAGGCTGCCAACAAATTCGGGAAACTTCAAGAGTGCACGGCAGAAAAGTACTCTCACAGACGCATCAAAAAAAAGAGGAAAAATACAAAATCCAATTATATCCACCGTGTTGCAGCACTGCATCACAACACTGGCCGTAAGAATATCATGTAATATCCGCAGTTGTAACATGGTGCATTGTATTGTCCAAAAAAGGAATTATTAATGACAAAATATGTATAAACAGTTACTAAAGTGGATTTAGATATTATTTCCTTTGCATATTCAAAACCTGAGGTGTGGCTTTCAACCTTATATGTTACATTTTTATAAATGGTGGCCTTGATCAGCCGTATCACAAACTGTACGTGCTGTGTATGGATGTAAAGAAGTCAGAGAAACAATTATCAAGAGCAGCCCATCAATGTGACGAAGTAAATGAGGAGAGGGAAGGTTTGGGGAGTGAACAGTGGCAGAAGTGCAAATCAGAGGCGGCAGCGCAAATCAGGAGGAAAATATATTCGGTCGGGAACGTGAAGTGTCTGTTTCTCTCCGGATAAAAAAAAGGAGGGATGAGTTTCAAACGAGACGTTTCCTATTCATGCGCGTCTGCCGAGTAAAGCTGAGTGAGCTGAAACCGAGCCCACATTATCTCCCATGCAGCCAAATTATTGGCAATCTGATGTGCCTCGATTTTCCTCAGCCGTTAACTTCCAGTCCCTCTCATTATGCTATGGTGAGTGCACACTGAGGACTTCCTATCACAAAGCTCCTATTCTCTTTAATTTTTTCATTTTTTTTTCAGTTTTTGTTTGAATTTCAGATGTCAACATTTTCGGGGCTGCTCAAAATTCCCAGGAAAATCGCATGTATCGCTTGCTCCCCTCACATCTGTCATTCCAGAAGTGACCTCTAGAGGGTGTCGTGTAGAATTTCGTCATCACAGCGTCACAGCAGGAGATTCTCTGCATTCACAACTACACAGGAGTCACTCAGGTGTAGGCTGGAACAGCAGCAAGACGTGGGACGTAACATATACATCCTTCAGGGACATCATGTGTTTGTTTACAGCACATCAACACTGATGCTGGCTCTTATCACCTCAGCAGGTTTCCCGCTGTGTTCACCTCCAGACTTTACACCGCTTGAAAAGAATTTCCGATGCTCCCGTGGAACTTTTGGTTTCACAACATACCCGAGAATTATGAGATGGAGCTCAGCATAAATCGGAGAGCAGCGTGTTTTGAAACCATGAAGTCTTAACAGAAAAAGATGAAACCCTGACATATAACTGCAGTTGACCTTAAAGGGGGGTAACTTAAGGAGTCTGTTATGTATTTAGCTTTTTTTTTCAATTTCCTCTCATCAGTTGTAAAAGCACATACTGATACCCATCAATATGTAAAGTCATCAAAAAGACAAATATCCATTGCCATCATCCATCATTTCATTTGGTGCACGTTCATGTGTTTTGGGGGTGGAGATTTTAGCAAGGGGACTTTCTCCAGCTTGGAGTCCATCTTTGATTCCTGGATATCCTTTAGCCCTAAAAATTACCATGAGATTACCTAGTTGCATTCTATCTGCAGTGACCCAGGTGGGCTTTTTTTTTGCTAAATGTGAACACTTCCAAGCCAAAGTCTCTTCATGTTTGATGGCCATAAAAACATGTTTTACTCTCACGATCACCACATCCACTGTTGTCTATCATGGTCTTGCTTTTCTTCTCCAAGCGTCAAGCACGGGCTTTTATGCTCTTGAACCCATAACTAATTTTAACCACTGCTCACAGGCTTTCACAGAGGGACTGTACCTGCAGAAAGCCACCGACTGTTTCCTGTTGTGTTCCACTCACTGGAGTGTTTGTGCGGTATGATTCACCAAAGCACATGGATGAAAGCCCGTTTGCCGGGTGTGGGCGATGGCTAATAGCTGCATGATAATGAGTTGGAGAGGCGATGGTGGACGTGGCATTCCTGTGAGTGAGACTCGGCCATTTGGAGATGCATCTCTTCCCAAGCAGAAGCACGTGGCTTAATTGGTTCATTTTTATCAAAGCGCCGTAATTAGGGGACGCACCGAGAAACAGATGGATCAGTTGTCCTGGAAAAAACTAACTGATGTAGATGGTTCAGTTTGGGAGCGAGATGGAGTGTGTGTGTGTGTGTGTGTGTGTGTGTGTGTGTGTGTGTGTGTGTGTGTGTGTGTGTGTGTGTGTGTGTGTGTGTGTGTGTGTGTGTGTGTGTCTGAATCCTCAGACTACATAATTGGGCCTATTAGATCAATGGAATGTTCTATGCACTATAGCTTTTTAATCATGGACTCTAAGCCTAAAGCAATTTCAGTGGTGACTGTCTGCAGGCCAGAATCGCTACCTCCTCCATGTTGGCACACAAGACATAGACAAAATAATGAGTATACATTTGATCAGTACAACCAACAATTTCCTTTCTGCCCATTCATGTGTTGGTAAGTTTGATTCTTTTACTCACATATTTGTTAAAAAATATCAAAAGTCACTGTACAATATTTTGAAATGGGTCAAACTTTGGGGTGGATCAGGATCAGGCAACACTTCCTGGATTTGTGTTTCTCATCTTAAACATTCCGAAGCCACTTTTGTATTTCCCATGAGTTGTCAATCATACTGATGTAACATTTCTTCATGGAGCTCTGGTATAGTTTATATGGATTGAATGCCAAAATGAGTTTTAGTACTTTATAAAATAAGTGTTATCTACAAGGATGCACCAACAATCACAACTTAGATGGGTAGAATAAGTGTAGTACTTCAATAGAATGACTCCAGTACATAATCCTTCCTATCCAGTGTCAGTTATGTTGAAGGTATGGGAGGTTATGGTGCTTGTATTCAGCATGTATGCTGTGTTCTATGGTTTTATATAGTATCTGTAGACCTCTTCGTCTGTTGTGCTTTTAAAGAAGAGTCTGGTCTTTGTGAAACTCTGGTAGACTTTAGTTGAAATGGGCAGAGATCCTGGATGTCGATGGTTCAGTGCGACAGAGATGCAGAGCAGGAGCCCACACACATTGTTGTGAAGGGTGGATGAGGCATAAAGTAGCTAATGGAAATGCTCATGTGCACATTATAACCCCTCGGTGTATCAAGATGACCATCTGCCACATGGTGTAGTTCTCTTTATCAGCATCTACACGGAAACTAATGACTTGTAAATTTATTCTATCAAAGAATCACCTGGGTCGAGCTGTGAGGCGGCGCTGCATTTAGAAACTCCGTTATCTGAATGCTTTATTTGCGGCTGCTGGAAAAGTCATCGGACATGGTTCTCGGTTCTCGGTTTATTATTTTTTTATTAGTATTAATGGACTGTGGAAAACTTGTCTTTCTTTGTCAACAAATACAGGAAGTGATGTTTTTCTATTAGTTTGATCTATTTATTCATTGTTTGCTTTTACCTATTCTAATAAGACTCTGATTGAGGTGAGGTTGGAGTTTGATGATGCGTCCTGATCCGGTATTAACGATTTACACCAGATCCTGCAGAAATCCAACTTCTCCAACTTAAAATCCCACAGGCCCTAAGAAGACATTTGAGCTGAACTTATTTTATAATTGACTTCAAATTAAGCAATACAGCAATAATAACATTTAGAATTAACTGTAGTTTTACTTTTACAAATGTCTGTGAAAAGTAGCAAGGTAGCAAAGTATCCCTTACATTACAAAACGACATAACACATCCGCCTACATGGTAACTGTTGCATTTATAGTGTATGATAAAAATAACACCTCTATACAATCTGTTCTACAAGGGTAAGAATGGATGTCCACTCAATAGCGAAGTCCAGTTGCATTCAAAATAAGTTTGTTGCATTTGACTATTTGTTAACATTATTATTCAAAGGAGCATAAACTGAATATGTACCACTGTGACAGTACTGTGCATCCTGAAATCACTTCCTTTTCATTATTCTCTACTTGGTAATGCTGTTCCCCGGGGCTTGTTATACTTTGTTGTTTACAAAAGTAAAATAAATAAATAAATAAAGCAGAACAAGAGGGACCTCCTAACCTTGCCTACAACTAAGGGACGTGTATCATGTTGGGTCTGTAGGTATCTCAGCCCATCTGTTTATTGAATTGATGTTGAATATGACTTGCCCGAGGCTCCTGTTACATCAAATTCTCCTTCTCTTTGAAATCACGCTGTTTAAAAAAAATCATCATAATAATCTAAAGGAAACATTTTAGAAACAATACCCAGTGCAGAAATTGGGGGCAGTGTGATGCAGGTGCCAAGGGACTACACTGAAATGAGAGGGCTTGGAGAGAAATACCCATATGTAGTAGTTGTATAGTGTAAACATGAAATACAAAAAGAGAATAGAGCTTCAGTCACTTCCTGGTAAGTGATTATTACATGTAGATTATCACATTATTATTACTGACAAGTGACTGCTCCCACATCCATGTAATTGGTAAATCAACTGTAAATCCAAGGCTTTATTCAGTACAACTCTCAGCAAACTTTCAAACAACAATAAAAAAAACGTAGTTTGTACCAAGCTTTAAACATGTTTAATTCACCCCTAAAGTTGATCATTTTAACATGGGAGTCTATGGGGGGATTGACTCGCTTTTGGAGCCAGCCCCAAGTGGCCACCCTGTGAACCGCACGTTTTTTTCCACTTTCGTATTTGTCAGACCCGGAGGTTGCCTCCTGGATAAAACACATTTTGAAAACGTCCCCATAAACCTGCGGAAGCACCCTTTAATTTCCCCATTCGAGGCGCGTGTGATGACGACATTAGCTCACTCCAGCGTGAGATTACGATACGCGGCACGGAGAACATCACACCAACACCTGCTCTGCTCTGTTTGTTTGCAAACCAAACACTTGGGGGTTGTGTTTCTGTTTCTTTCTACGTGAAGATAAAATAAATGGGAAAAACGGCCCGAGGTCTAAACATCTCACCGCAGAGGATCAGAGTGTTGTGTCTTTTATCTGACAACGTGCGGCAGGGAACTTTGGCCGGCGTCCAGTCGAGCTGAGCCTGGACGTGACTGCCACCCGGTGGTGACACACCGACGTGTGTTCAAACTGTCAGCAAATCCGCTGGATTGAGAGATTTTGGGGGTTCTGCACGTCACAGGAACTGACTGTGGGATTTGGTGACATCTAGTGGGGACGTTTTAGGAGAAAACGCCTGACCTCACTCAATGTTTAATCAGCTTGTTGTGTTGAACTTTTTAAGTCGTTAAGGAAAGAAATGAAATGAAGGATAAAATAGGTATTCCCTGTAAAATAAATATACGTGTATAATCGCACATTCCTTTATGTTTACATCAGGAGCTGCTCGTCTCCATGGAGGTGACTTTGCTGCACCACCATGTTTTTACATTAACAAAGTGAAGGGTGAAAAGAAGGTTATACGCCGTCGACATGCAACTTCACCACTAGATGTCACTAAACACACTGAACCGGTGCTATATTACATACGGGGCGTCATAAGGCACCTGCTCTATATATCGGCATTGTTTAAGGTGACACCTTCAACATGTCGGAAATAAAAGTGGAGGGAAATCGAAATGAATTCTGCGTAAATAAACAACTGTTGAGACAATTACACTTTCAGCTCTGTGACCGAAGAGCCCAAAGTTGACAGGGATCAGCAGGACGACATCAAAACACGGGACTAAGGTGAACAAGGTGGGAGGCTGAGGAATGGAGGGGGAATGTGAAATCACACACCTGGTCATTAGAGTACAATAAGAAACTGTGGTCTCCTCCGCAGATGATTTTGGTCACCGTGTAGTGCTTTAATTCTGAGGAGAGAAGAAACACAGATCAACGCGTCGTCACGACGACTCATCAAAACCTAAACCTTGGATTTTCAGTGTTTTGTAAACAGACTAGGCGACGGGTAATCTGATGACCTGTTCTATGGAAGTAAGCACCCAGAGAGCTGGTCCTCACGGGGAAAGGACTCCTCGCATCTCCTGATATCCCGGTGCCGAGCTGCCCGTGGCTGTTACACCCAAATGCGTACACCAGACCGGAGGAGGGGACCAACGCCAATGTGTGGTGCCTGGTGAGAGCGACACATCACAAACGAGAATGAAAGGGAACGTATGAAGGACAAAAAGGATTTTTTTTTTTAGACTTTGAAACATCTGTTGATCTCCAGATTTGGACAGGCCCTCCCGGGCATCTCAGGCAGACGTTCCTGCTGAGGCCATGTCAGTAAACAAACACTGGGCGTGGAATTAGAACAGACTGTACCTGCCACAGGTGATCTGAGACACCTCAGTGCCCATGAGCTCCAGCACTCGTCGGGGTAAGAGTTCACCGTTGGTGGAGCCGTGACCCAGTTGGCCCCAGGAGCCGTCTCCAAACGTAAACAAACCGCCGTCCTGTCACGGAGAGCACGCAGGGATCAGAGCTGCCACGTTCGATTTGTTATGGGGAGACAGTAGGTTTGGATTGTGTCCACATAACATAAGTCAGTCAGTCCCATTGTGGCTGACCGCTGAACCGACAACAACCAGTCAGCGTGCAACTACTGTGCAACACGATCAGAACATATACAAACTACATAAAGGTTCATCAGTAACCACACCTTTGTGAGAGCAGCCGTGTGTTCGTCCCCACAGCTGATGTAAACGACTTTCTGAGATCTCAAGAATTTGATGTGGCAGGGGACGGCGCGATCTGAGGACGAGGACACAAACAAGTCAGCCGGGGCGACGCCCACTTCCAGTGTGTAAACATGTTCTCACAGGGGCCTGGGGATTCTCCTCCCAAATCAAGTATGAGGTGTTAGTGCCATTAGAATAAAACATATGAATAGAAAATAGAATACAATATAAAATTGTTCTAAAAAATATATTTTTTAAAAGAATTAAAATGTTGATGTAAAATTAAAAAATGTCTTTGAAAGATAGAATGAAAATGTCAACGTCAATGTAGAGAATAGCACAGCCCAGTATCAGTCAATAACATTGACTACAACACTGAGCGTATATAAACTGTCAACAGTGGCAGTGGTGGGTGAAAGTGCACGTTGTGTGATGTGACCAACAGTCTGTACAGTCTGGAGTCTAAAGAATGGTAGACTTCATTTCATTTCATCCACAATCATCACAAACAATCTCAGCGCCCTCAGGTTGAGAGCCACTCGCTCAGAGACACAGCCGCCTGCTCGGGCCCCTCCTCACCTTGCTTATCATTGAGACCCAGTTGTCCGGCTCGGTTCTTGCCCCAGCCAAACACGGCTCCGGACAGGGACAGAGCGAAGCTGTGGTCCCCCCCCGCGGTGATCTGAGCCAGGGGGATTCCGGCCAGAGACTTCAGGGGGTGAGGGGACAGTTTGCTGGGCTCTCCCTTTCCCAGGCCCAGCTGACCGCTGGTGTTCTGCCCCCAGGTGAACAGCTGGCCGTCTGAGAGGGAACCACACATGAGCCACCTCAGTCACAGGCTCAATCTGACACAAGCCCTTTAGTGCGAGAGAACAGCCAAACACCTCCGACGGACACATAAACACTGTTAAAGGTGCGGTGTGTACGATTTTGGTCACACTTGACATACTGACATTTTCCTGAATTCATAATGGCGTAAATATTTTTTTGTCCCATGACCCTTAAATGAGCCCATTCATGTACATTTACATGAGGAGCGGGTCCACCCTACGGGGTCCGCCATGTTTTTTACAGAAGTGAAAGTGGACGCACTACACATCTATTGAGTTTTGATCACTGAAGTCGATGATGGATACAACATGCAACTTCACCTCTAGACGCCACCAAATCGTACACACTGCACCTTTAATTTCATGCCTAACACCATAGGGCTGCCCACGCGACGACTTTGTAAAGTGTAAAAATAAAATGAACATCCCTGTGGCTTTCGGAAAGACTAAAACTACAACATGTAGGGATCAACAATAAAACACTACCACCACTCTATTTCATGAGCTCTCACCTCTGGAAAGTGCGATGCAGTGCTGATTTCCACACATGACTTGGGAGATGCGATGGTCACACAATCTTTTCACCAACCTGGACGAAGCAGGGGGAGAAACAAATCACTGTCAAACACCATATTATAAAACCTACTCGGAAAATAGACACAATTCACTTGTCTGTGTGATTATTCATATTATTCGAGTTACACTTTAAAGGTGCACTACATAGATTCCACTCTTTTGTTGCTTGTAGCCACTTGTAAAAAAAACAAAAAAAGTCCTTTCCTCAAGAATCCCCATTTTCCATCTTTTCAAAATAAAAGCTTCACCTCTCTCCCTCCGCGCCACTAACGCAGTCACCTTGGGATGCGAACAGCCGCCTCGGTGGTCCCCAGGCCGAGCTGACCCCCTTCGCCAGCTCCCCAGGCGAAGACCTGACCCTTGTCGTTCACCGCCATGGAATGGGCCCGGCCGCTCGACACCATGGCGATCCTCTGTGTGTCCAGGGCTCCGACCAGCTCTGCGGGGACGAGGGGGACGGAGGACGTGGATCAAGATGTGAAGAGAATGGGACGTTAAACGTCTGGGACGGTCAAAACAGAATGAAAACGTACAGAGTCCGGATACAAGTCAAATGGATCCCCTGCGAAATCACTGATTCAAAGTAGAGAGTGAAGTGTGTGTGTGTGTGTGTGTGTGTGTGTGTGTGTGTGTGTGAGCGGGTAAACACTGTGTGGGATGTCATCGAGGCAGCTCTTCTCTTCCTGCAGTTTGTTTTCGGTCCTGCGATTCTTGGCATTAACACACTGTTGTTGCACCTTCACCCACATGCCCGTACGAGGAGTCACACAACAACTCAGCGTTCCACCCACATGGAAGCAGCATCCACCTGCCGCTGTCTGCGGCTCTCAGCGTTTCCAGCCTCCTACGAGAGGCGAACGTGGTCTCGCGATCCTGGACAAAGGCTGGAGTGATTTCTTTCTAATCACCTCAGGAGTGGGACCTCTCTGTGGAGGCGGCCATGTTGGACCCCAGTGTTTGTATAGCAGCCCGGAGCGGACAAACGAAACACCTTTTTCGGGTGAAATGAGAAAGGAAGTTCTTTCTTTCCTGCTTGGAAAGGGGAGGGCGGGGGGATGAGGTGAGAGATATCAGAGGGGCAGCTGTGGCTGAGGGGTTAGAGGGGCCGTCCTCCAACCAGGAGGTCAGAGGTCAAAGTCCCGCCTTCCCTGCGCCGAAGTGCCCTCGGGCAAGATGCTGAGCCCCAGGTGGTGCCATGTGCTGACACGTAAAAAGGTGCTGTGAGGAGTGGATGCACAGTATGAATGTTTGGGGTCATCCGGACCTGATACAGAGCTCTGTACAAATACAGACCATTTACTTATGAATGTAAACATCCCTATGTTTTACTGCGTTTCTGCCACTAGACTTTACACACTGTGCCTTTACACCGTGTGATGTCTGTCTCGCGCGTGCGGCGGATCTGCGACGACCGACCCAGTGTCAGGTGATGTGTTGCCAGCGCCGGGGAAACTCACCTGGGGAGGTGCTGGGTTTGTCGTGGCCCAGCTGCCCACAGCTGTTGGAGCCACACGTGTACACGCTGCCGTCGTACAGCAGGAACATGGAGTGTTGGCCTCCGCACGCCACCTCCCTCAGCCCCCTGCCGCTGAACACCGGGCAAATCCTGGGCTCAAACAGGGGGCTTCTCTCCGAGCCGATGCCCAGCTGTCCGTCCTTCGCGTTCCCCCAGCACAGCATGGCGGCGAGTTGGGTGGGTGGGTGGGGGGGGGGGACCAGCGCCGAACCTGAAAAGAGGCGAGACGGTAGGGGGGGGGGGCGGGGGGGGGGGGGGGGGGGGGGGCGGATCTGGATCCTTTCAGGCTTGAGAGCAGCCCCGCTTTCTCCTCTTCATGTAAATTCCGACCCTGGACATGAGACAAAAACAGAGCCAGGGTGACGGAGCGATCAGTGCGCCCCATGTCGGCAGCCCAGGTGGCGTTTACCAAAAGAATGGAGAGGGGTTAGGGTTTAGAGGTGGGCGTGTCCGTGTGGGCGAGCATGATGTAAGCGCTATGACAGAGGAACATGCAGTGAGTTTAAATAAAACCCTGTCACGGTGTAATCCTGGCTTAAGCAGCTCCCGGCACTCCTGCCTGCTTGTCAGTCCACTGGCAAAACATGCCTGTCTCCATCCGAGTCGGCCACGAATAGTAATAATAATAATAGTAATAATAATAATCATAATCATAATAACAACACGTGGAGAGTTTTCAGAGGATGAATCGGAGGAAATTTTAAAAAATCAGGGGACGGACACAAACAGGAAGTGAAAGCGGCATGAATCAGCTGTAAAGGAACTGGAGCTGAATAACTTCATGCCAAGGACAAACCGGAGTCACAACTCAGACATCTGACCCCGCACTGAAAAATGAAACAAAAAAATGGCTGTCGCCTCCTCTGGATAATAACATTATGCTCTCAGCTGCCAGATTAATAGGTACACCTGACTACAGGCGATGCAGTCTGATATAGCAGCTGCTCTGCGATATGTCTAACGTGCATGGCAGTTATGATTAGAGCTGAAAGGTCCAGTCCGTACCTGAATTAGTAAGACAGATAAATGTGTAATTTATTTATTGAATTCTAATCAAAGCCAAAGATCCCTTACTTTTGATATGCTTGATTATTTTGTCTTTAAAGGTTAGGTTGCCCATTCGATCGACATTCCCACGGATGACTACAAAGTTGAATCGCGGACTGTACGAAGCCTATAAATACATTTATGCTGACTAAGTATACGAAATAACATTTAAAATGAGCGTGTATTCAAATGCACAGACACTAACCTGTTAAAATACCGGTATCAAATGATCAGGCTAGATAGTTAGAAAGTGGAAATGAAAATGTGAGTGAACTTGAACTAAATACATTCTGAATAATGATGAATGGCCTTGACACAGCTCATTAAGGACACTGCTATTGTTGCTTTATCAGTGTTTGATTGTTTGAGTGTGTGATTCACTGTAACTGTTTCGATGCCTTTTATCAATAGATCAGTTACAAGGCATTAATGACAACATCAGCAGCTAGGGTTGCCAGGTAGTGACAAATCCTCCCCTGCATGACATAATAGGGAGGGACACACCTGTCATTAATAGAGTTTTGTAAACCTGCATAATATAGATACATGAGGGAGGTGTCTCTTGAAAGGTTTAAAGGTACAATATGTAAGATTTAGCTCAAAGGGAATGTAAACACAGATGTTTAATGTACATGATGACCAAAGGTCAATCTTTTTTTTTTTTATCCTCCTTCATACTTGAAAGGAAGAGGTGTGTGGAAATCATCTGCAATGACCAACCTCGCCTCCAGGTGTCACTACATCCAACACACTGCCCCTTTAAAGATTGACTTTGATTTCAAAGGCTGAGTCAAATCCAAAGGAGACGTTTCACAACCTTCCAGCACGAGCTGCGGACCTTATTACAGGCTTATACCGGATGAGCACAGACGTTTATTACAACAAATGGAGCCTGGTTAGATCATCGAGCACTGACAACCATTGCAGAGTAGCAGAGATAACAAGTGAAGTGAGATGATTCAACCGTCGGTAA
>JAFBJT010075234.1:0-68555 GCA_016785325.1 Chascanopsetta lugubris
CCCCCCCCCCCCCCCCGGTAGATTCAGCCTCATTTGGAGAGCAACAGGCAAATACAGTGTCTTCCTCCACGGTGTCTCTCTGTCAACACCAGCTGCCGCTCCCTCCGCTCCTCCACAGTCAAATCAAACCGACGACTCCGACATCTATATGTTTTATTTCTGGGGGCTGAGGGAGAACAGGAACTTCACCTCTGTGTCTCTCACTCCATCAATTCACTACTTCTGAAGTAGTAATGTGAAAAGTACTTCTATCCTCTATCTTCTATAACTTCTATCTCTAACACACACTGAAGTGGTAGCAGTAGTGCATTTAATTTCTTTCTATATCATTTTTCTGCAACTCCCCTCTATGTCCACCATCACTCCTCTCTGCTGTTTTAAAGGTCACTCAGTCATAGGGTCTAATCCCCTCTGCTCCCGCTCCCTGGAGGCTGAACTGACCGAGGTCACATTTTCACACCATCCACACTGCAGCTAATATCAGCATCTACAGTTCCACGGTCTCTACATGGGCTAATGCACAGGGTGTCTGCATTTCGATCATGGGTTCGAGTCCCTGTGTGGTTTGGTCTGGGGTCAGGGTTGTGACTTATGAGGTGCAGCGAATCTGTGGTTTGATTTTTGCGACTTAATGAACCCCGGTGTGAGTGATGTTTCGTCCTCTACCCAGTGGGTCATGGGTTCAATCCCAGTCCTCTGGGTCTACATAGATTGATGCTGCTCAGAGATGCACTGCATGAATGTTTGTGTGACAGGGTGAATATCAGCTGTTATGTAAAGTGTGTGGAGTGGTCAGTCATCGAGACTAGAACTCTGCTATTTATAGAAACAAGCCATTTTCCATTGTTAGATTATTGTGGGTGAGAATCAGTCTGAGTGTTTCAATCACAGCTATAATTGTTTCCATCCCGCCAAGGATGTTGAACTTGTTTGGGCTTTGAGCCGATGATGTAAGAATAGAATAAAGCAGAAGAGAGTAGAATTCGTTCCCACTGGGGTGAAGAGTATAATTACATTCTCGTTGATTTCTTGATCAGTGACAAAGTTAATCTTATTTCAGACTCTCATTTTAATGAGTGTGGCGCTTGCGTAGTAAAAGTTTGAGTTTAATTAGTTCAAGTTTAATTAGTTTGAATGAGGCTTGTTGAGGGAGGTCCGCAGAGGTCTGATCTATTTGTTTCTATGTTTTCATCAATTTGCAACACAGCAAATGTTGATATTTATCTATTGACATGTTGTTTGTGCGTCGTGAAAATACTTTATACGTTTTAATGATCTTCCTCAGGTTTAGGTATATTTTCTTTCAGTTGATTATTCTGTGTCCAAAACAATAATCATACTAATTATAATGATTTGATATTTATTTTGATCATTTTTGATATCGACAAAAAAGAAAAATACAGCATTGCCGCTTATGGAAAACAGCTCGAAGTGATACTATGGAGCTGTGTCAACACACCGAGCTGTGAACTGTCTCATAAAGTCATTATGAAGGGATCTGATCTCAGGAGCCTCGGTGAGATTAGAGGAGGGACCTCTGAGGATCTCCGAGACGTATTTACTTTTATATGAAGCTGCGACTTAATCACATCCCACATTGACGTTGAATTGTCAATAACTCCCCTCGGCTCTTCGCTCCTCTTCCTCTCTCCAGGACTCGATTGATGCAAAGCTTCAAAGAATCCCACTCCCATGAATCCCTGCTCTCCCCGAGCAGCGCCGCCGAGGCTCTGGACCTGGTGCTGGACGAAGAGGCCGTCATCAAACCCGTCCACTCCAGTATCTTAGGACAAGAGTACTGCTTTGAGGTGGGCGGGGTTTATTTTTTGAATTCAAGCGCTCCCTGATTCTGTCCTCCTCTCCCAGAATCCTCTATTTTTATATTTTTAAATATACCTAATTGCTTTTTATATTTATATTGCTTTTTTATTACAATTAACTTACATTATTAGTATAATTAGTCGCATGAACCCGTAAGCTTTTATCTTTCAAATTATGAATAGAACAAGTTATTTTCCATATCCACGATGATGATGAAATGTCTATAAATAAATTTTCATTTAGATCAAGATTTACACACACATTTATACACACACACACACACACACACACACACACACACACACACACATTAATCAAATGTAGAATACAATTACTGCTATAGAATTTTTCATTAAGCTATTAACTCACAAAAGAAACCAAATGTTAGTTCCAGACATAAAGAACAGATTCCACCATTATCATGACAACCGTACTTTGTGTTTGTAGGTGACGACCAATTCAGGGACGAAATGCTTCGCCTGCCGCTCGGCTTCAGAAAGAGACAAGTGGATCGAGAACCTGCAGCGAGCCGTCAAACCCAACAAGGTTGATACCACACGTGTGCTGCTGAGTCCGTCTGTTGCTTCCTCATCCCGTCCAGAGTGTAACATTCAGATCGGCTGTGGAGAAGGACTGTTCTAATGCAGTAACAGAACTCCTCGTTCCGTTTCCAGGACAACAGCAGACGGGTGGACAATGTGCTCAAGCTGTGGATCATCGAGGCTCGCGACCTCCCGGCCAAGAAGCGCTACTACTGCGAGCTGTGTCTGGACGACATGCTGTACGCTCGCACCACCAGCAAACCGCGCACCGACACCGTCTTCTGGGGCGAGCACTTCGAGTTCAACAACCTGCCCACCATCCGCAGCCTGCGCCTGCACCTCTACAAGGAGACGGACAAGAAGAGACGCAAGGTCAGGACACTGCGCAAAGCAAGCAAAGTGTATGGAAACGGGTGTTACACAACAGATGGTAGAAGAATGTGTTCTGAGGAAGGAAACAATAAATTAAAGGTTCTGTGTGCAAGATTTGGAAGCATCTGGTGATATAGTTGAATGTTGCAGCCAAATTAATATCCATTCACCATGTGTTCAGCTAATAAAAGGCCGTCTCCAAAGCCAACATTTGTTTTGTCCAATCTCGGCCTCTGTATAAAAATGGCCGCCTCCGTGGGGAGGGACTATAGACTATATCTAAAGATGGACGTAGCGTACGTGACATTACCAATAAGTTTCTGCAGAGGGTTCGTGAGGCTCATTGCGGGTGGTTCAGTAGTCAGTGATCTTGCCGACTGCTTCATCCTTAAATGGGCAAAGAGGCGGGGCACAGGTCAAGCAGGGGGTGGGCCCCTGGTGCTGTCACAGCATCCACAGAGAGGGTACTGTCGGTCCAGGTGTCACTCAAGAGGCCACGCCCCCTAAATATGCACAATTTCAAACTTCAGTCGAGTAAAAAGTTCGAAGTAAATGGAGCAATGAGCAGAGAGAGGACCCGCTCCTCATGTAAATATACATTAATGGGCTCTTTTAAGGGTAATGGGAAAATAGTTATACATTCATGAAAATGACAGCAGCTTTGTGATATTTTTGGAGGTGAAAAAAATGTCACATCGCACCTTTAAACCAGTTAGATTTTGGGGGAGGGGCCTGTCAGGGTGCGATATAGGGCTTTACTATCCTTTCATTGGCCACAGCAATGATACAGAGTCACGAACGTCTGTTTTAGTTTGAACGACAACGTCCATCCGCCTGTTGTTATTTAGTAGCTCCAGCAGAGGGCGCCAAACTCAGTCCCTGCCACCCATGTGGCATCACACCTGACTCCAATTAGGACCGTCCTGCAAGTCCACCGTACGGGGAGAGGTGTGCACGTGGGGTCCAGTATCTTGCTCAAGGGCACTTCAAAGCGGCGTCGAACCTCTGACCCCCCTGCAGATGGACAGAACGGAGCTGCTGGATCAACACATTGTTTTGTTTTTTTTCTTCCTCAGGAGAAAAGCACATACCTGGGCCTGGTCAGCATCCCCATCTCCAGCATCACGGGCCGGCAGTTCGTGGAGCAGTGGTACCCGGTCATCCAGTCCAGCGTCCTGGCCAAGAGCGGCGGCGTGGGCAGCGGCAAGGTCATCAACGCCTCGCTGCGCGTCAAGTCTCGCTACCAGACCATGAACATCCTGCCCATGGAGCTCTACAAGGAGTTCGCCGAGTACATCACCAACAACTACCGGACACTGTGCGCCGTCCTGGAGCCGCTGCTGAGCGTGAAGAGCAAGGAGGAGGTGGCGTTCGCCCTGGTGCACATCCTCCAGAGCACGGGCAAGACCAAGGTGAAGGCCACGGCGGCGCGGGTCCACGGGCCCTTCTTTGAGTGTCGGTGGAGGTTCTGTTCTCTGACCCGCTCCTCTCCTCCCCCCAGGAGTTCCTGTCGGACATGGCCATGTGTGAGGTGGATCGGTTCATGGACCGCGAGCACCTGATCTTCAGGGAGAACACGCTCGCCACCAAGGCCGTGGAGGAGTACCTGAAACTGATCGGCCACAGATACCTCAAGGACGCCATCGGTAAACGTCAACATCGGGGTGGGGGGGTGGGGGGTGGGGGGGCGTTCTTGTTTCCCTAACCCTGAGAGAACTAGTGTGACATTTGTTTTTATATTTCAATATCGTATGAAAACAAATGCCTCCATGAGACGATGATGTTTATTTTGTATTTGTGACCTTAAAAAAAAAAATTTGCAGTATTTTATATGTAATTTGAGAGATGCTTAAAAGTATCACATCAACGATATGAATCAGACTTTGATAACATTTAAATAATAATTCAGGCGAAATATTTGCGGTGTCTGAGCGCTGAGTCAGTATATTTGGAAAGGTAACAAAAAGTCCGCTCCGTGTTTTCCAGGCGACTTCATCCGAGCCTTGTACGAGTCGGAGGAGAACTGCGAGGTGGACCCCATGCGCGTGCCGCCGTCCGTCCTCGCCGACCATCAGGCAAACCTGCGCATGTGCTGTGAGCTGCTGCTCTGCAAGATCATCAACTCACTGTGGTCAGTTTCACTGTCAACAATTAACACTTTCACATTTGTCAGTATAGAATCTGTACAAAAATATCTTTATCCAAGAAAATAAATGTGTAGAAAAATATGTTTAAAAGAACCAAGATCATATTTTTATAGAGTTTTAAACATCTCACATTATTTTCTACAAATTTCAAATTGAATTTTACTCTATTCATGATTTTGTATTTTCAAAAAAAAAAATTTAGTATTCTGATTTTCTTTTTGTGACATCATCACTAGATCATGCAAAGCCAACCCCTACTGACATGTAGAACTTAATAATTATAAATACTGTGTATGTTGTTATGTTCCTGTTATTCTATTTTATTTGTTTACTATTTGTATTTGATCTTTTATTGCCCGATTGGTGCAGAGCTCTTAATTTCATTTTTATTAACAGCTATTCTATTCTTCTCTAATATCATCATCATCATCATCATCACCATCATCATGTAATTCCTTTAAATGAGGTTTAAAAAAAAAAAAAGAGTCTGGTATAACTCAGTCACCCTGACCAGGTCTCAGCCTCTGACCTCGCTCTCCCCTCACTTCCTGTTTCCTGTTCCAGCATCTTCCCTCGGGAGCTGAAGGAGGTGTTCGCCTCGTGGCGAGCCCGATGCGCGGAGCGCGGCAGAGAGGACCTGGCCGACAGCCTGATCAGCTCCTCCCTCTTCCTGCGCTTCATGTGCCCGGCCATCATGTCGCCCTCCCTCTTCAGCCTGATGCAGGAGTACCCGGCCGAGCGCACCTCCCGCACCCTCACGCTCATCGCCAAGGTGATGCAGAACCTGGCCAGCTTCAACAAGTGAGTGTCCGCCGTCGCCGCTCGCCCACTCTTCATTCGGACTCGTTCTATTTTTTTTTTTTTTCTCCGAGGCTGAAGCTGGTGCAGGTCACAGACTCACAGAGACTTGGAGCGCGTGAAGGTCTGAGGCTGTCGCTCATCCTCACCGAGCTCCGACGCTTCCTGCATCAACTCACTCCTTCTTTCACTTCAGACCGGCGGTGTCAAATATAAGGCCCCTGGGCCAAAACCGGCCCGCCACAGGGTCCAAACGGGGTCCGCCAAGTGTAAACAGTATTCATGTTGTCATCATTTCCAGATACTAAATGTGCCTTTAAAGAGGCACCGTGATCTGTAATTTGAAATACACGTGTGTGTAAAGGATTTTTTTTTTTGCGCCAAAACAAAAGGACAGTTTTGGAGTTGTTGTTGTTTATGGATCATTATTATTATTATTATTATTATTATTATTATTATTTTACTGGTCCGGCCCACTTGAGATCAGATTGCTTTCAACACGTTACTGACACTGGCACTTTAAATCCATTTAAATCCATTTGACAGATATTAAAGGTGCATATATATACTCAGTCACTGTCCACCCTGTGTCCCACAGGTTCGGACCTAAGGAGGAGTACCTGTACTTCATGAACGAGTTCCTGGAGATGGAGTGGGGCTCCATGCAGCAGTTCCTCTACGAGATCTCCAACATGGACGCCGGAGGAAACGCCGGCGGCTTCGAGGGCTACATCGACCTGGGCCGCGAGCTGTCCATGCTGCACAGCTTACTGTGGGAGGTGATGGGCCAGCTGAGCAAGGTGGGGGCGCAACGTCGGCACAAATTAAACATTTACCTTCAGTCCACTTCTCCGGGAATGAATTCGTAAATATTTAAGCGCAGCTCCGGCGCCGTTGGTTCAGTGACACCCCTCTGTCGTTTCAACCTCATGAAAGATATAAATAGTTTTTTTTTGTTTTTTTGTTTTTTTTCCCGCCCAAGTCAAGAAATATCCTCCCGGATGTTTGCGGATGACATTTGAATTTGAAGAGCGATGAGTCATGTTTAGCCGAGGTGGCTCACCCCCTGGGCTTTGGACGGGTCCTGGAACTTTTGCCTCCAGGCAGGAAGTGACATGACTTTGCAAATGTAAACACTGAGTAATGATGGTTATGTATGTATATGTACAGTATATGTATGTATATGTACAGTATATGTATGTATATGTTATATATATGTATGTATATGTATATATATTTATATACGGATTCTACTGTGCACAGAACAGTACAATACTTCCATTCTATTTCAATTCTTTGATCTCTTTAATAGAAAAGTGCACGTCAGCACTTTTTACTTATTTACTTCCTCCATTTTTCAGAGGCATGAACATTGAATGCTACTATTTTTTAAAGGTACAGTGTGTAGGATTGAGTGACATCTGGTGGTGAAGTGCTAGAGCTGCGGCTGAACATCCTTCATCACACTCTAATGTTCCAGGCCTGTAGGAGAATCTATGGCGGCCTTCACTTCTGTAAAAACATGGCCGCCTCCCGCACCTGATGTAGATGAATAGGAAAATATCAATGTTCACATTTGTGTCAATTCTTCCAATAATAATGGGAATTATTTCCCCAAAATTTCACACACTGCACCTTTAAAGCCTGTGACATCATCATGAATGTAGAGTGTGATGAGCCAGAACTCAGGATTCTGACGCACAAAGGGTGAATGTTTGAGTCAGTATATATAGTTTTTATTTCACATTGATTTAAACAGGCTCTGGCTTGAGTTTGAATTCACCCACGGGACAGAACCAAGAATTTCAACATGGGAAGGAAATGAACTCTGCAGCGTTAAAAAAAAATCCCCTCTTATCTAAAGAGAAATGGGAAATGTACAAATTGAACTAATTCCGTGCGCTCGCCTCCAGCGTTTCCTTCCCATTCAAATGAATCTAAAGCAAAGCTCACAGATGAAGTGTCATCTTTACCTTTCTGCTGAGTCACCGGCCCACGACTCAGTTCATTTCACTTTAACGTCTGATTAAAAACAAATCATTATCACATGAAAACACGATTAAAAATTGCTGTTATCATACAAGTTATTTTGAACTGTGCTGCATGTTCCCACTTTTGGTCACGTCATCTGAACTAAAGGTGCAGTGCCACAAATATGTTTTAACATTGGCTTTAAAAGCCCCGAGTCATCGTCTCCCCCCCCTCCCCCCCTGTGTCTGTGGCGCAGGACGCCATCCTCAAACTGGGACCTCTGCCCCGGCTGCTGAACGACATCAGCGTGGCTCTGAGGAACCCGCAGCTGCACATGCCCACCAACCACCAGCCGGAGCGACCCAAGGACCGACTCTTCTCCCGGCCCTCCTTCAACCGGCTCATGTCGTCCGACTTCCAAAGCCTGTTCCCACTTTTGGTCACGTCATCTGAACTAAAGGTGCAGTGCCACAAATATGTTTTAACATTGGCTTTAAAAGCCCCGAGTCATCGTCTCCCCCCCCCCCCCCCCCCCCCCCCCCCCCCCCCCCCCCCCCCCCCCCCCCCTGTGTCTGTGGCGCAGGACGCCATCCTCAAACTGGGACCTCTGCCCCGGCTGCTGAACGACATCAGCGTGGCTCTGAGGAACCCGCAGCTGCACATGCCCACCAACCACCAGCCGGAGCGACCCAAGGACCGACTCTTCTCCCGGTCCTCCTTCAACCGGCTCATGTCGTCCGACTTCCAAAGCCTCATGATGCGGGACTTGAACAGGTACCACGTCACGGTTCTGGTCGTCGGGCTCCTGCGTCTCCAGAACAGGTCACAGCGGAGAGCAGGTCCAGAGAGCCAGCCCGTGTTCTCTCTCTCTCTCTCTCTCTCCTCTTAAACTGCTCTGATTGGTCAGCTGTTGTTTTGCGTGAGCGGGTCCACTCTACGGGGGCTGCCATAATGAACACGTTTTGAGTTTTAATGACACCAAATTCTTACACACTGCACCTTTAATGGGTCAAAAATGAAAACTGCTTAGCTCAGCTCTTTTTAAGAGGCATGACCCCGGGGACCTTATTTTACATGTTCCCGAGTCTCCTCCCGTACGATCACGGCGTAAAACATCCCATAATACTACTTTAAAAAGCAGTGTGCAGAATGTCCCCCCCCCCCCCGCTGTGTGCTTACGTTGTGTTCTCTTCTCTCTGTTGACGTTCCTTCAGTTCGATAGACATTTCCCGCCTGCCGTCCCCTCCCACCGGAGTGTCGGCCGTCGAGTCCCTGTCGTCCAACCTGAACATGCGGCGTCACGCCGAGCGCGACCTCCGCTCGTCCAGGGAGGTCTTCTACGTGACCCGTCCGCCCCTGGCCCGGTCCAGCCCGGCGTACTGCACCAGCAGCTCGGACATCACCGAGCCGGATCCAAAGGTGGGGCGAGCAAACGTGCAGATTAGCGGTGTCTGCATGTAATCTGGGATTAGTAACACAGTGTTGGTATATATGATTGAGTGCAGTAAGTCAGAGCTTCTCACCCGGTCTGACACCATCAACCCTCAATGGCGGAAACTTCTCTGATTTATTATTTAACGCAAAAATGGTGCAGTTTGATAAAAAAACATTTTAAATGCTAAACAAAAACGACCAGCAGGTGGCGACGCAAGAGACGGAATATTTTTTTCCGTTTTACACACTTTTTAGCGGCACTTTAATGGCGTCCATGTCGAACTCGGCTTTCACCATGGTTGAAGAGCATAAGAAATCAAACTGCAGCTTTTCCTCTGTCTGTGAAATGACGGGTGTCTATCAGCATTACAGGGCATCAACGCCCCCTACTGTTAAGGAGTGTGAATTGCCGGCATGATGAGGATGCACAAAAAATCCTCTCCAGAATACAATCCCCCAATTTTTTGCAAGTGGGTCCCGCCATTTGAGAATCACTGGTCTAAATACATCCAGCTATTGCGTAAATCTGCACGATGGGGGAAATTCATAAAAACCCAAACTGTTTGAACCGATAATGTACATTTAAGAGCGTGTCCCTAATAAAGTGACCTGACTGTGTCCCAGGTCCACAGCGTGAATAAAAGCGTGTCCATGATGGACCTGCAGGATTCGCGCATGAACAGCATTTCCAACCTGAACTCTGTCGGGGACATGCTCACCTCCTCTCAGGCCTCCATCGCCGGCCTGGGCCACAGCTTCGGCAACCTGGGCGCTCCTCTCCGCATGGGGGGGCATATGCCGGCGGGCTCGGCGGGCTCCGGCCTGCGGCTCAGCCAGATGGGCCACATCGGGGGGCCCACCGAGTCCATCTCGCAGCAGCAGCAGCAGGCGGCGGCCGCCATGCACTTCCCGCTGTCCTTCCAGAACCCGCTATTCCATCTGGCCGCCCAGAACTCGCCGGCGCAGCCTCAGCAGCCCCCGCCTCCCCTGCTGCTGGCCCCCGAGCCCGAGAACGGCCACCACGACTACGCGCCGGCCTTTGGCAACAGCGCCTTCTCCCGCAGCGAGGACCTGTCGGGCCTGCGCTCGCAGAGCAGCCTGGTGCAGCCCAGCATCGTCCACTCACACAGCTACAGCGACGACTTCACCCGGCAGAACCAGAGCAACGACTACGCCTGGCACCAGCTGTCCCTGCAGGTGCAGGTAGGAAAACACACACACACACACACACACACACACACACACACACACCGGTGTGACAGGTTATTATATATTTCTCCTGCAGAACACTTGGTTGGTTTACGGCTTCATTTCCTTCTTTAAAAACATGTTATCAACACAGGGAATAAGATCTATTGACTACATTAAAGGTGTAGTCTGCGAGATTTTAGGTTAAATAGATTTGCAGCAAGGAATTGAATATGAAATAGTCGTGTCAAAGTGATGGTTCCACTAATGTATAATCGGCTAAATATGCAAATCGTCCTCATTATCCAACAATGAGTTCTTTATATTTACATCAGGTGCAGGTTGTGTCGATGGAGGCAGCCAGGTTTTTACAGAAGCTCTGAAAAAACATGTCCAAACACTTTTGACAGTTATTGGGCTGCAGTTGCAATTTGACAGTTACATTTCTCCATTTTGTTGAAAAGCCACAACCCTGCATTTTCAGAGTGGCTTTAAAGGCACAGTGTGCAGGATTTCATTATATTGTACGGCGTTGCACCTGAATACATTTCTGCTGTAAAAACATGGCCGCCTCCATAGGGAGGACCTGCCCCTCGGGGGAAATACAAAGGGCTCATTTTAGAGTGATGGCTGTGATCACACTCGGTGTTATTATGCTGCATTTTTATTCCTGCCAGTAGAAATGTGAATACTCTCAGTGAAATGTTACACCCCTGACCTTTAACGTCTAATTAGTGCACTCAGAGCCGCTCTTACAGATAACGGGTGGCTCCGTTTTCCATCTCATTTCAATATTATTTGGACAGAAAAAACACCATCCCCAGAAACGGAGCATTGTTTACTGCGTGGTGGAATATGTAAATCAGAGGGCGCCCTGAGAGACTCTTGTTCAGCCGGAGCGAGAAACGCCGGGGCCACATGATTGGCTCCGCCCCCTCCGCTGAGCTCTGTAGGGTGCTCGACAAAACTCACGCCCTGCGTCCCGGCTTTCAACGAGGCTGCGAGGGGCTCGGTGTGGGTCGAGGGGGCACCAGATGAACGTTGAAACTGCCGACCGTGCGAATATCATTCCGTCATATCTCCTGCTTTAAACTCTGGTGTTCGGCAAAGCGCGATGGAATCCGATTGGCCGCCGCTGGAGTCGATCCCCCTGATAAGTTTACTACAGCGCGTCTGAGTGAAATTACAGTGTTTAATGACACCACCATGATGTCTCCAGCTATTCCCGTCCTGCTGCGTGGGCCTTTGAATGGAACAAGCATCTCAAGCACAGCCTCCTGTTTCATTAATGCAGATGGTTGATCAGGACTGCGGCTCAGCGCATTCATCATCTGTCTGCCGCCGCATCCCCTCTAACCATTCACCTCTGCAGTTTCGCTGCTTCACGCTTTAAATGTACGGCCACTTCAAGGTGCGGTGTGTAAAACCAGTTTCATTTCTACTGGCAAAAATAGAATGTTCAATAACTACGCCGATTCCAGACTCCACCACTAAACCTGATTTGGAGCCACACAGCTAAATTGAGGTCTTAATGTTGCGTTTATTTTCTTTTGCTTTTTAAAGGTACAGGATGTAGATTTTAGTGGCGTCCCTCCAAGCCTGCGGGAGAAACTATGATGACCTTCAATCGTTCTAGGACACTGTGAAAAACATGGTGGTTCAGTTGAGTCATGAAAACAATTTGCACATTCAGATTAGGGCTAGATTATAACATGTTTAATTTCTTTTGTTTTGATTTTAAAATGTCATTGTACATCTTAATGTCGCATTTCATATTCCATGTGACTTGGTGTGAAATGCTGTAGTGTTTAAAGGTACAGAACAAATCCAACTTCCTGTCCATCCGATTCAGAGTATTTAATTATGTACACGTCATTAGGTTTTTTTGGTTCATGAAATTGAGTAAGTGTACTTTAAAAATAGTCAAATCTATTTATTATTAATGTCTCTGGGCCAAATGAATAGGGTTTCAAGTGGGAGTTGTGATGACTGCTATACTTGATTTGACCACTGGGGGGCATTAAAGCGTAATAGTTTCAAAGTCTAAATGCAGACGATTCAAGAAAATGATTTCAAGGAAATAACTCCCAAAGTAAAAGAATGTAATTATTCTAATTGTATTGAAGTATGTTTGTCACGTTGTCCTCCTCCTCCTCAGGAATCTCTCCAGCAGCAGCACATGATGGGAGTCGCCTCGCAAACGGGCACTGGAACGGGCACGCCCGCCTCCCTGGCCACGCCCCCCACCACCGTCCACCCCGTCCGCCAGTCATCCATGGCCGCCGCCCAACTCCTCAAGTCCCAGCGCTCCATCAACACCCCGGCCACGGCCACGCCCCCGAGGGCTCGGCCGCAGAGCAGGAACCTCCTGCTCAACTCCTCGGAAGCCAACTTCAGCGGCAGCCAGCCCAAAGCTCGCCAGGCTCAGCAGCAGCAGACACCGCCGCACCATCAGCAGCATCAGCAGCATCAGCAGCATCAGCAGCATCATCATCATCAGCAGCAGCAGCAGCATCAGCAGCAACAGGCGCAGCAGCAGCAGGAGGCACAGATGGCGGTGACCGACAGTCCAGCTCCCGGGCTTCCGTACCAGAACAGCTCGGCCAAAGAGAACCAGGTCCCGTCGGCGGCTGCGGAGGAGTCGACGGACACGCCCACAAAAAGCAGCAAGAAGCCTCAAGGGTCACAGCTGCAGCCTCCGCAGCCGCATCTGCTCAAACCCGTGTCCAACAAGCAGGTGAGGCCGACGCCAGGACTTTGATTGAAAAGAGACAAGACGACTTTTTATCGCTTCTACTCGCGTGTTTATTTTGTTTTGTTTTTTTAAACAGGGTTCTCAGTCAAACTCCACCGCCATGAACGAGCGGACGGTGGCCTGGGTGTCCAACATGCCACATCTGTCCGCTGACATCGAGAGCCTGCGGCCGGATCGCGAGGGTCAGCTGAAGGAGTACTCAAAGAGCATGGACGAGTCGCGACTGGAGAGGGTGAGTACAACTGCAACGATGCAGAGATAAGTCACAAACACATAGTTTACAGTTCAGCAGCTGCAAAAATGTCATTTGAAATGATTGAGTAAATCGTATGTTAAAGGTCCAGTGTGTTGAGATTTAAGTCAGACTGTTTATAATAGTACTCATGTACTGAGTGTTTGCTGAATGTACTTATTGTTGTTTTCGCTACGCTAGCGTAAGTCTTCTATGTTTACGTTAGGAGCGAGACGTCTCTGTGGAGGCCACCGTGTCCAAATGGTGGCACTGCAGCTTAATCAACATAACACTCATTAGAATCAGTAGGTATTGCAAGTTTAGAAATGAGCAAATAGCTTTTTTTTTACTTTAAGTTGTTAGCATTGTAATGAGGCTACAATTCCATTTTGCAGGCGATTTTATCCAAAAGCAACATTCATGCGCCGTGGAGAGGCCAGGAATCGAACCTACTACCTCATGCACCCAAAACGCATGCTCTACCACTGAGCTACATAACATGGAAGAAAAGTTCAGGAATGAATGTGTATTTGTCTTTGTGCTTCATGCACTATATTGGACTTTTTTGATAAAATCGCCTGCTAAATGAAATTGTAGCCTCAATACAATGCTAACATTTAAGTAAAAAAAGCTATTTGCTCATTTCTAAACTTGCAATACCTACTGATTCTAAAGAGTGTTATGTCGATTAAGCTGCAGTGCCACCATCTGGACATGGTGGCCTCCATAGAGACGCCTCGCTCCTAATGTAAACATAGAACATAGGTGAAAACAACAACAAGTCCATTCAGGAAACACTCAATACATGAGTACTTTTATAAACAGTCTGACTTAAATCTCAACACACTGGACCTTTAACATACGATTTACTCAATAATTTCAAATTACAATTTTGCAGCGACCTATGCGGGAAGAAGTACAGTGAAGTGTATCCAAAGATATCTACTGCTATCTTTAAATAGTATCATAGATAAAGAACTACAGACATAAAGTAGCATCATCCAGGAGAAGTGCAGTGACTCTGTACTTACGTCCGTCCGTCCGTCCGTCCGTCCTGGTCCAGGTGAGAGAGTACGAGGACGAGATCCACTCCCTGAAGGAGCGTCTGAAGATGTCTCACCGTAAACTGGAGGAGTACGAGCAGAGGCTCCTGAGTCAGGAGCAGCAGACCAGCAAGATCCTGCAGCAGTACCAGAACCGGCTGGACGACAGCGAGCGCCGCCTCAAGCTGCAGCAGCTGGAGAAAGACTCGCAGATCAAAGGCATCATCAACAGGTGACTAACGAGCAGGAGGAGGTGGAGGTGAAGGGAATGGGATCATTCAAAGTGTATAGAAACCCACACACCTGCAGCTGTAGAGAGGAACAGGTGCGGCGGCCACGGAGACTCTGCTCCTGCTCCGTCAGGCAGGGAAGGTGGAGTCTGCCATGGTTTTCACAAAAACATACGAAATCAAGTCACTGCAGAGAAAATAAAGGTTCAAAAAAAATGGTGACTAGTTTTCTTTTCCAATTTTTGTTTTCTACCTGAAAAACATCTTCCATGATTTCATTATGAATCGGATTTAAAAGAATTTGTTTCAACACTTTGGGGTCACCATCTTATTTGTTTACTTGATGAGAGCCAGACTGGGGCAATTAGCATGTTAGCGTAGCATTGGGTGTCCAACAGCTCTCCAACAACAACTTCAAACAGGTCGTGTTTCAGTCGAACCTCTTGAAGTCATTTCCAATATCAATTCTATTAAAGGTGCAGTGTGTAAAATTTGGTGACATCTAGTGGTGAGGTTGTACATTTATATCCGTCATCTCACCCTCACCCCTTCTGAGCAGGCAGAAGAACCTATGGTGGCCCACAGGTGTCATTAAAGCTCGAAAAATATTTAGTGCGTCCACTTTGGGCTGTTGAAAACACATGGCGCCCCCGTGGGGAGGACTCACTCCCCCTGTAAATATACATCAATGGGCTCATTTTAAGGTTAGAGTTATACATTTAGGTGATTATGATAATGTCATGGTGTAATAAAAAAAAAAAAAAATTCTACCTCTAGAAGTGACAAAATCTTACACATTGTATCATTAAAGGTGCATAACCACAGGTTCTCCTGCAGGCTCAAAAGGGTGAGGTGATGGATACAACATGCACGTCACCAGATCTTACACACTGCACCTTTAAGTTGACTCCAGCTGCGAAAGCAAGCAAAGACTGGAAATGTCACAGAGTTGAACAGTTGATCTGGATCACTCACGCTCAAACGGACGTTTCACAGATCGAAGCTGGAGATACGATGATGTAAGAACAGCTCTCATCAAGTAAGCAAATACAGGGGTTACTCCAAGAAATGTGGAACTGTTCCTTTAAATGTTCCTCCAAACACAGAAGAGCATTCCCATAATCATTCCCGATCTGAAGCCTCGAATGTCTTTCTTGTTAAGACGCTAAGAGGAAGAAACTCACATCTCATCTCATGTGAAGTAAATAACCTCTTCTGGCCGAGCTACACTTACATACTCTGATTTCCTCTCAACGCAGAAATGGCAGATGGGCGCACACTTCACTCTCCTGCGCACGCGCACACACACACACACACACACCAGCTGACGGCTGAGTTTGATCTGTTCTTGCAGGCAGCTCAGCGTCAGGCAGCCGAACATGTCAGGACCTTAATATCATCATATGGCCACGTAATCCTACAGTAAAATTTGAAGAAAACGCCGGCTTCATCCTTCTATTTTTGTCAACCGGTCTGTTTGTCTCTATTTTCCCTGTTGTCAGACTCATGGCTGTGGAAGATGAGCTGAGAGGGGGTGCCATTCCTGATATTAAGCCTCGAATCCTCACAGACCAGGTTTGTGCCTGTGTCTACATCTGTTATCATCGCTATTCGCCAAACCCAAGTCTTGTGCTCTATTTAAAAAAGAAAAAAAAAAAGAGAAGAAAATATACGACAAAATACATTCTGCATCATTCTTACGCATCCACCGCATTCAGTGCAGGGGAGAGGTTTGCAGCTGTCATGCACGTCGCCACTTTGCCATCGTTTCCAAATGTCACGTCTGAAATCTTCACCATCTCACTGCAGCGCCTGTGAGGAGAGAGTGGAGGGAGTCAGAGCGCCGCTTTTTTATTCTGTTTGTGTGACGCAGAATTATCATCACTGCACATGATGCATTGATCATTAGCTGAACCTCGGCCGTGAGCCACCACTAGTTCTTTCAGCCTTAGAGAAAATGCACCATGTGGGCTTGATGCTGACGCAGGTGAGCAGGCTACGTGTGTGTGTGCTCATATGTGTGTGTGTGTGTGTAACGTGTTGATTTTGAAACGACAACATTCGCCGGCCTTGATATGTGTCGTCAACGTCTTCACGGAAAGATCAGCTTGTTTACAGAGGTTTTCCAGCGGCTCTGTCCCCAGCGATCTGAAGTCAAGAGTCTGGTTAACGAGCCGCCCTCCTGAACTAAAGCCGCAGCTACAATTGGATTAAATGCCGTTTTGCTTTGAGCCAATTAAAATTGGAAATTTGTTGCAATGTCCCTTTACTTGCACGAGAAGCACAACTTTCTAATGTAAAAGAGGAGCTCAACATTTTGGGAAAGGTTTACAAGACTTACAAGAAGAGATGATTTGGAATGATTTTAAATGTAATGCTAAATTCCACAGCTTGTTAGCTTAGCTTAGCTTAGCTTATCCTAGCTTAGCTTAGCTTAGCTTAACACAAACAGTGGAAATAGAGGCTGTCTCAGTTCAGCAGCTGCATTCAAAGAACCTTAGACACCAACAAGAGGCCACACTTCCAATCAACTGCTCAGAAGTCATAAAAGCCAAATGGGGGGTGGATACAAACTTTCTCCTAATGTGCAACTGCAGCTCTGTTGCCAGGCGACAGTAACGAGCGCAGGACCAGTCGCTCACACAAAGTCTCTGTCCACCGAAAAATGCTCCTCTGACCGCGTCCTCTGGATTCTGCCCCTCAACTGAAACACAGCACAGGTCTGTGACTATTATTATCCAGGAGCTGTGACTTCCTGGAGTCTCTGCCTGTTGCCTGGCAATGGATCCAAGCCAAAGTGCCCCCCCCCCTCCACCCTAATGCCCCCCCCTTCTCTCCTCTTTGAAAACCACCTTCAGTCTGAGCTGCTGGCTCTTTGCTACCATTGACATTCTTTGTGCTAAGCTGCTATTCAAGCTGCATCTGTCTTTTTTTTCTTTTCTTTTTTTATCTTTATCTCTTTCTTTACCTGATATGTGGTATCCAATTAAAATGGCTACAATTACTATTAACATTTTCTGCAATATATTATTGTATTATGTTGATTTCATATTTTCCTCTTCATATATATTTTTTGGCCAATTTGACGAAACCTCCTTGACCTCCTAAGGGTTATTTTTCATCTCAAGCTAAACAGATATCATGATGTACTGTGATATCATTAATCATAGACGCACTGAATGTGAATTAAAGGTGCAGTGTGTAAGATTTCAGTCAATCTTTGTCGCCTCCATCCGCAGATCAAAGTCTTATACTGACACTTGTACGAAAGAAGAATCACCCGAATGTATGAGGTTCTTTTCACGTTACCCCAAAACGAGCCCTTTAAATCTATATTTACATCGGGAGTGGGTCCTCTCCACGGGGGCCGCCATGTTTTCGCAGTAACCCAGAACTAAACACCCTGCCCATGGTTCTCCCGCAGGCTCGGACGGGGAGGGGTGAGGTGACAGATATACGACAATGCAGCTTTACCAGTGGATGTCACCAAATCGTACACACTGCAACTTTAACCCTGCACCACCACGGGGCTTCAGTTAGATCTAGTAACTCCACCTGTGTGTCTCTTGTCTCTCCCCTCAGTCTATCAACCAGGGCTATGGCGGCCACCCCGGATCCTGACTGCCAGTTTCAAAGTGACCAGAGCTCCTGATGGTCATTCGAGTGGGAGGAGTCTGACCCTCGACACTAAAAAACACTCAAAACAAACAGCAGAAGAAGAAGAAGAAGAAGAAGAAGAAGAAGCTCAGCCGCGGATCCATCGGGACGACTGGACTCTTCATCTCCCAACAACAACAACAACAAACAAACTAACAAACTTTGCACATAATCAAACTTTGCCTGTACCAGAACTTGACAATCAGGTTCGTGTGAGGACCGACGCTCTGCACACGGTGACTGAGACACAAGCCAACGCCACATTCACCGCAATAGTGAGTTTAGACGTGTGATGAGTGGAGGTGAGAAATGATGGAGTCGTGGTTTTTTTCCCTCATACTCACTTTTTCACCTCACACGAAAGCGTAGAAGAGGCTTTTGTCCTCCCGACCCCCCGAGCACAGCGCCCCCACATGGTGACACCTGTAACGACACAGCAAACACGCTATCGAGTCATGTGCCATCAACGATCCTCTGATGCAGAGCAAAGTCCGGCCGTAACTGACTTCAACCTGATCGTGATTCAAACCTGAAATGACACAATCAGCACAAATTTTTCTAATCACAGTTTGGAATTTCTTTTTTTAAATCAGCACCAACAATCAACTCAAGTTTGATCAGATTTCAGTACAATCACGCTTCAAGACATAAACCTTTTTATAAAAGCCACTAATGACTTCAATGGCAATTTCTATTGTACAATCTTTATGAGATTCAACTTTTCTGTCCAACATTTCAAACAATGGTGCAAAGTGCTTCAAGATATCAACCAGCCTAAATTATACCCAGCATTCATAGTTCTTCTAATCTTTGAGTTTATTATGCTTTATGCCAATATTTATTTAAGTTTGTCTCAAATTTAAGATCTTATGATTTCATTATGACTTGATTTGAAATGTAAATTACATTCAGTTGAATAAATAATTGATCAAATATTTGTCTTATAAGAGACGTTTAAATATTGACTTGCACAAACTAACAGACATTTTCTAAAATAACTGCACAATGTCTGAGAAAAACAAGAAAATATCCCCAAAAATTATATAGAAATGTTATTCTGTTTTTTTTTAGAATTAGAATCATTTGGCCGCACAAAAAGAGCTTTGGAGGAAATGTGTTTCTCAGATTGACAGATTCTCTCATTCAAGCCTGAATTCACAGGGTCAGTCAGAAGGAACAAAGCCAGAAAACTTATAATAATAATAATTGTCCTTGTTTTCCACATCAGCTTCACTAAGTTGACTTCTTACAGCACTTTGCAAGTACTGCTTTGAAAAGTGCGACTTGAAAACACTTTGATATTTAGAGCGACAGTCACACTGAGAAGACGAATCATATTATTACAAAGTGGTGAATAACTCATCTGTCGTGTTTGTTTCTGCAGCATCGATGTGCCACACGTCTGCATGAGCTTTTCCTAAAACGCAAGGAGGAATCTGTCAGATGATCCTACTGTACAAATATCATATTTGATTTATTTTTATTTACTCTGACCTGACGACTCTTCTGCGTTTTATTTTTATTTTTTTCGAACAAAGAGTTTGGCTTTTGGCCTTTTGCATTATACGACAACATTCGGGAGAGGATGGGACGTAAACAACCACAGAGAGAGAGAGAGTTTCCATGCAGGGATGTGTAGTACAGTATATATAGATATATATATGTGCATAGGATTCGACTGACTGCCTTACAGTCCGTGTCGCAGGGCCCTAAAAACAAGGCGACACAAAGCCACCCTGTAAACTTTGTACATGAACGGTCATTCTTTTTGTAGTGATGGATTAATACACGGTGTGTTGGTTAAACTCAGTACATTAGTCAGCATCGTTTCTATTCTAAATCTCATGGTTGATATCATTTATCTTAACCTCTTGCCTTTAAAAAAAACAACAAAAAAAACGACCTTTTCTTCTTTCAAGATAAGATATAGAGGACACTGAATTCTATGTTTACCAGAAAGTGTATGAAATAGCTTCATGTATATCTATTCTTATATGTCAAATGTACTCGAATCAAAGGGGTTCGGCCTTCAGGCATGTTGTGATCAGCACCCGCTCTCTTAATGCTGCAATCCAGAGACGCTCACATCATTTCCCAGCACTTCTCTCAAAAATAAGGGATGAAACCAAAACGACAGTGGCGGTGGTGGTGGTGCGTTCAACACAAACACACACACACACACACACACACACACACACACACGCTGGATTGCAGTTTTAAGTCGTCTTCTTTTGGAAATACTCTGTTTTCTTGATTTATTACTGATCATTTGTTTGGCCTGCATTGCAATACAGTATTTTGACATTTTTCCTTTTTCGAGAAGCTGCACTCTGTAGGACAGTGACTTTAAGGACATAAACGTGGATGTTATATGATTCTGTGTTAGACCCATGTATATTCTGAAGACTTTATTAGCTGCAGTGGTACAGTCTGCTACCTCTGACCTTGTGCCCTCATCTCCTGTGTCTGGGCGGAATGAAGAATTCCGACCTGAGGGGATCCTTCTCTCCGTTTGGATGGAATGAAAATAATGTATTTATTTAAGAGACGATTATATGATTTGTTTTTTTCTTTTTCTTTTTTTAAATTTGTTTAAGAATTGATTGGTCTGTGGTTAAGAGTTCCTATATCCAACTTGTTTTGCTATCACCGGGCCATTTCTGAACTGTCCTGTTTACATTCAAGTGCCGTTACCGTGACGTTCATTCAAATCTCCTTTGGAATATTGGAATCAGATGGGCGGTGTTCCACCAATCAGTCGCTCTCAGGTGTCAGAGGGAACACAAGAGACAACTTTGATGCACAAAATATGAAAAAAAAACATGTTCAGCAGATTAGCAGTCAACGCATTTCACATCAGTCTGTGACATGAGGGTGTTGAGCTTTTGTTTTGACCTCGATGTTATTTTTTGGAGCCACAGACAAAAACTCAAATATTTTTCATTTTTATTTTCTTGCTCCAAATGAACAATGTGATGAATCCTACACTGTAACAAACGACTATCGGTAGATATGTTTACAGAGATGTGACCTTTGAAAGGCTGTATATGAAAACCTTTGTTGACCGAAAGGGAGACGAACTGCAGCGAGAGCTGGACCTGAGAACAGATGACCTTCTATATTTTGAAAGAGAGGTACATCATATCAATCAACTTATTTATGTTTATTAAAAAAAACAAACAGATGTATACGGTTTTCGGAACGGGACAAAGTATTTTTCTTGGCAGCTATTATTCTGCAAAATTGATCGACTGTGTCATACATCTATCGTTGGTGACTTGAATTAGGCCTCCTGGATGTAAAACCCTCATTTACTTGACCTTTCTTTTGAAAGAAGCCATGCCCCATGGAAAAGCCATACCCTCCAGATCCCTGATGTTGTGTGGTGGATGTTTAATGTTGGTAGTTTGATTTACAATGGTAATTATTGTAGGTATGATTGCGCTTGTAATGATTATTATTAGAGTAACTATACTGGATCCATATGATTTGTTTTGTTTGAACTAAGAGAATGTACTCATTTTTCAGGTGATTTCTGAGTGATTTCAATAAATGAACAAAACCATCGTTTTTGTTGCTTTTCATTGTTACAAGAAGATCGTTCCATTTAGAGCTCGGCAAACAAAAACATATGACTCCTCAGATTTTTTTGTTGCTTAAACTTATCACCAAATGATGTGTATTATGTAAAATTAATTACGAATGTAAAAAGGTACATTATATCAAATATTTATCATTTAAATGGCTTTATTTAAATCCCAATTCAATGGTTACAAAAATATATTACAATATAATAATATATCATAAAACACAGAAACAAACCCATCTAAATAGACAACAAGGTCAAGTCTCTGCATGTCGATTTCTAACGATTTACAGTCAAACAACAAAACATATAAATTAAAAAGTGCAAAAACAAAAATAAAAAGCAGCATCCAGGTAACACTTGTCTTTAGTGAGGATTGGCATTCAAATAAAACCAAGTGCCTCAGCTTTGAGGGGTTGATCCTGTTTCTACCTACAGAGCTCTGCTGTGCGTGTGTAACTCCTCCCCCTGCGCTCCGACGCCACAAAACACACAGAAAATCTATAGCTACCATCAGGATTTGAACTTGAGACCCCCACACCAAAGGGTAGGGTCTTAACCACAGACCTAAAATTGCACTGTGGTATTGGCAAAAAAAAGAAATAGATAAAGAAAGCGCCCAATGGAGAACAACTTCCTTGTATTCACCTTGAAGAGCCGGATCTTAGACCCATTTTTTCACATTTTTGGACGCCATACTATACTATGACGTTTTTGACCGATTTTGGACGCCATACTATACTATGACGTTTTTGACCGATTTTGGACGCCATACTATACTATGACATTTTTGACCAATTTCGGACGCCATACTATACTATGACGTTTTTGACCAATTTCGGATGCCATACTATACTATGACGTTTTTTCACATTTTTGGACGACATACTATACTATGACGTTTTTGACCGATTTCGGACGACATACTATACTATGACGTTTTTGACCGATTTGGAACGGCATACTATACTATGACATTTTTTCACATTTTTGGACGACATACTATACTATGACGTTTTTGACCGATTTTGGAAGCCATACTATACTATGACGTTTTTGACTGATTTTGGATGACAAACTATACTATGATGTTTTTGACTGATTTCGGACGCCATACTATACTATGACGTTTTTGACCGATTTCGGACGACATACTATACTATGACGTTTTTGACTGATTTTGGACGCCATACTATACTATGACATTTTTTCACATTTTTGGACGACATACTATACTATGACATTTTTGACCAATTTCGGATGACATACTATACTATGACGTTTTGACCGATTTTGGACGTCATACTATACTATGACGTTTTTGACTGATTTTGGACGCCATACTATACTATGACGTTTTTTCACATTTTCGGACGACATACTATACTATGACGTTTTTGTCCGATTTTGGACGTCATACTATACTATGACGTTTTTGACTGATTTTGGACGCCATACTATACTATGACGTTTTTGACCGATTTTAGACGATACTATACTATGACGTTTTTGACCAATTTCGGACGCCATACTATACTATGACGTTTTTTCACATTTTTGGACGCCATACTATACTATGACGTTTTTGACCGATTTTGAACGCCATACTATACTATGACGTTTGTTCACATTTTTGGACGCCATACTATACTATGACGTTTTTGACCGATTTTGGACGCCATACTATACTATGACGTTTTTGACTGATTTTGGACGACAAACTATACTATGACGTTTTTGACTGATTTCGGACGCCATACTATACTATGACGTTTTTGACCGATTTCGGACGACACTATACTATGACGTTTTTGACTGATTTTGGACGACATACTATACTATGACGTTTTTTGTACATTTTTGGACGACATACTATACTATGACGTTTTTTCACATTTTTGGACGCCATACTATACTATGACGTGTTTGACCGATTTCGGACGCCATACTATACTATGAGGTTTTTTCACATTTTTGGACGCCATACTATACTATGACGTTTTTGACCAATTTCGGACGCCATACTATACTATGACGTTTTTGACCGATTTTGGACGACAAACTATACTATGACGTTTTTGACTGATTTGGGACGCCATACTATACTATGACGTTTTTGACCGATTTCGGACGACATACTATACTATGACGTTTTTGACTGATTTTGGACGACATACTATACTATGACGTTTTTGACCGATTTTGGACGTCATACTATACTATGACGTTTTTGACCGATTTTGGACGCCATACTATACTATGACGTTTTTTTTACATTTTTGGACGACATACTATACTATGACGTTTTTTCACATTTTTGGACGTCATACTATACTATGACGTTTTTGACCGATTTTGGACGCCATACTATACTATGACATTTTTTCACATTTTTGGACGCCATACTATACTATGACGTTTTTGACCGATTTCGGACGGCATACTATACTATGACGTTTTTTCACATTTTTGGACGCCATACTATACTATGACGTTTGTGACCGACTTCGGACGCCATACTATACTATGACGTTTTTTCACATTTTTGGACGACATACTACTATGATGTTTTTGACCGATTTTGGACGCCATACTACATTGACATTTTTTAAACGTTTTTGGACGACATACTATATTAATAATTTTTTTTCACATACTATACTGTGAATTTTTTTATTTTTCCAAAATATGAAAAAAAAAGTCATCGTATAGTATGGCAATAGGTGAGAGTAGCGTACGAAATATGCAAAAAATATCAGGTTCGTATGACATAGTAATGAAAAATTAATGAAACAACACTATCAATGAGAGCAGCGAATAAGAAGCATTTTCACATTTTTATTTTCAAACCGGACATGAATGAAGGTCAAAACTTCACTTTACCCACACAGAGAGCAAGACATACATTTCACCAGACCTCACAGAAGTTACAGCAAAGTGAAAATACAGATTTTGTACATCCAGAAAGGTAAAGACACAATGAAACCTGCTCAAATAAAACTGAATTTTTAAACATATATATATAAAGTGATATTGTATATTTACATCATGGACAATGTGGTTGGGATTGTTGACAGAGGTGCGTATCCCTTATTTTCATTTGGAGTTGTCTGACTGTGTGTGTTGAGAGCAATGGACATTTGTCCGACTTGTGCCGACCCCTTCTTTGAGTTAACGCAATACGGCATCTTGGACACAACGGCCAGACTCAACTTGCAGAGGATGCTGCGGAGAGCCACGCGGTATTCTTTTCTGACCAGGCAGTAAATGACGGGGTTGAAGCAGCTGCTGGTGAAAGCCAAGCAGTTCGCCACGGGGAAAAAGTACGTCTGAGCTAAATAGAAGGAAGGGCTCATGTCCATGACGTCCAGTTGGATCAGGACGCTCCAAAGAGTAAGGACGTTGTAGGGGAACCAGCAGGCGCAGAAGGAAAGCACCACCACCGCCACGGACTTTGAGATATTGGACTTTCGCCGAGAGTTGCCGCCTTTGAGTTTATGGCGACACAGGAAACGCAGCAGGAGCAGGTACGACAGGATGATGATGGCGTAGGGCAGCAGAAACCCCAGCACTACGCGCAGGAGCTGGTTTATGCCGAGCCAGGCCGTGCCGTCGGGGAAGCGGAGCAAGCACGCCGTGTCGTTGCCGCTGCCCACGAGGCTCAGGTCTGCGAACACGGCTCGAGGCGCCGCCACGATCAGCGCGGCGGCCCAGATGAACACCGTGGCCACAGGTGAGGTGCAGGACCGGCTGCACAGTGAGGCGCTGGGTTTGAGAGCAGTGGCCACGTAGCAGTAACGGGTCAAACTCATGGCCGTCAAGAAGAAGCAGCTGGCGAAGACGTTCAGGCCGGTGAGCAAAGACACGGCCTTGCATGTGGCCAAGCTGAAAGGCCAACTGTAGTCCAACGCTATGTCCACAGCCCAGAACGGTAAGGCCAGCGAGAAGAGCAGGTGGGACAGCGCCAGGTTGAAGACGAAGAAGTTGATGGTGCCCGTCGTGATGGTGCGAGTGGAGTAAAGCACGAACATCACGAGCAGGTTCCCCAACACTCCGGCAGTTGCCACAACAAAGTAAACAACAGAGATGACGACTCGTAACCAGGGGGAACCGTCGTCGAAGATCTCCAGCCAATTGTCATCGCTCGTGTTGTGGAAACTCCAGTGGGAGTTATTACAGATCAGGCCCACGCTGCAGCCGCTCAGGAGGCTGCTGAGGAGCTGCTGTCGCTTTAGGTCCATGTTTGATATGTTGGAAAAAGTCATGATTCAGCGTTTAAAATGTTTCTCTTTTTTCGCCGTTTGTTGAACGCAAGTCGTGAAGTTCTGGTTGCTGGTTTCTTAGCCGACAGTCATCTATCCCTGGAAGGACAGAGGAAATCATTATTACATAATGGCAGCCACAGTTCATTAGTCAATAATTAGATTGGTCTTGTCAGATAAAGAGATTAGGCTGAAGTGTTAGCCAAAGAGTTAATCTAATCGACATCTCCGAGAAACAAACTTCACCGGGAGGAAATATGAAAACAATTGTGAAACGTTAACCATCTTCCTATTCATTGTATCATTTACTTTTATTTATAAAAAAACAATACAAATACATGTAAATTACCAGCCATTATAAAGAGTTAAAACATGACCTTTTAGATAATAATTAAATCTGGAATTCTCTCAAACATTATTATGAACATTTTTGTCATCCTTTTGTGGGATCATTTGTTTTTGTCTGTCAACAACTCACACACATAATGCTTTGAAAACAATAACTCTGTGTTCCTCCATGACTCCATTTCTCAGGACAACAAATAAGATGCACCTCAGAGTAGACAGTAAGAATTCAGTGTTTTGAGTAAGGGTTAAGGTTTTTTAAATTTAGATTTTAAGGAAAAAGGAAAAGCAAAAACTGCAACTTAAATATGTATGGATTTATCACATGTGAGAAAAAAGGCCTGAAAATGACTAATCATTTTAAAGAGTAGCAGTTCTGTAATATAGTTTTCAATTCAAAACAGTGAATAAATATCATCATGGCAAACTACACACAAATCCCTTGTGTACCAAGACCCCCAGACCACATTAAAGCTAAATATTCAAAGCAAATACATTTAACTTTGCATCTTTGCAGCTTAAGAAATTGAAAAAGGCATGAATTGCTTATCCTGAGAGACATATGAATATATAAACCTTTTTTAGATGAAATTAAAAACACACAAAAAAAAGACTTGCCTGGATCTTCGACAGATCCTCTTGTGGCGACCAGCTCTGCTTCACAGTAGAGAAAAATCTCGAAGGTGGCCGACGACAACAACCGCAATGTATTTAAGAGTATTTGTGGCGACAGACGCCCTGTTTTCATGCTCCACCCCATCATCATCATCATCATCTTCATCATCTCCTCTCCTCACATTCAGACTGGAAATCACCTCCACCAGCTTCACTGAAACACTGCAAATGGTCTAAATGGATAAAGATTTAACTGATTTGGCAAAAGATAAATTGCAAATTTGAAATCAATTTAGTTAGGAAGTGAGATACAGACAATATGTTGAATGTATTTCTATATTCATTATACAATTCTATTTTATTTCTATTTGTTTATCATTCTTTTTGTGAGAGATTTTAAATTTTTAAATTATTACTTATCATCATCATCACCCTGGTACCTTTGCCATTAATTCATTCCATACACTTATATCATATACATTCATATTTATGTATAACAAGTGACTATAGTTTAAGTGCATTTAATATTGAATGTGTTGGGCAATTAAAGCGACACATGCATATTTACTGAATGAGTGCAGCATTTTAATGAGACCTTTAAGGATGAATAAAAATGACCACATCATAAATTAGAGCCACCTGGGATCTTAAATGGTTGTTTTTATGCGATAGTATAGCAACAAAATGCCACATCAATAAACAGATAAATGGACATTATGAGCCCATTATAGGCTTGTCTTGATTATTTAGATTTGATATTTACTCTTGCTGTCATTTATGCACAATGCAGGACTTTCATTACGTGATTCATGGTTTTAAAGGTTATGAAAAGCTGTTGTTAATAATTATAAATCGAGTGTTGAATGTGCTCTGACCTCAGGTGACAGAAATGACACGGTATCAGCGCATCATAAAAGTGCAAGAAAGGCATTTTTCTTCTATTTATATCTGTCGTGTTGCTGGGAGATTCGATTTGAGCCACGGAGATAACTCTTCATTATAAAACGTTGATAGTGGAAAGAACATCAGCGCTGAATGCCTCAATGAGATTAGCCTGGAAGAGGCGGAAGCGCAGGGACGTTGGTTAATGCTTCCCTGTCCAAACTGAGTCATCTTCATGAAGTCGATGGACAAAACATGCAGCTCACACAGACACCGACATGTTTTCACTGGTGCACAAACAACATGTGTGTTTGTTTCCATCCCCCCCCCCCCCCCCTCCCCCCCATGTTTACACCTTGATTGGAATTTGAGATACGGAACAGAGGATAATGCAGCTTTTTATGATATCTTTATTTACTTGGATTTAAAGGTGCAGTGTGTAAGATTTCAGTGACTTTTGTCACTTCTAAAAAATATTACAAAAGAATTACATATGGACATTTTGATTAATTTATAACCACCTAAATTGTTTATTTGTATCCATTCCTCCTTAAATGAGCCCATTAATATATATTTACATGAGGAGCGGGTCCTCTCTACGGGAGCCGCCATGTTTTTACAGTAGTAAAAGTGAAAACATACTGAGCATCTAAGTTTTAATGACAACTGAAGTCGACCAAAGGTTCTCCTGCATGATCAGCAGGGTGAGGGTGAGGTGAAGGATACAACATGCAACTTCACCTCTAGAGGTCACCAAATCTTACAGACTACACCTTTAAGTCAGTGTTTACAAACTGATCTCACTGTCGTTTCTCAGGTATGTGAAACTGCAGAATCATTATTAGCAACATGCCAAACATTTACTCGATCCAGATCTGTTTTTTTAAGGGTTGACTTTGTTCATTGTGGACAGTTAGCATTAAAAAATGGTGGTGCAACATGGCAGCCACCAATATAGATATCAAGAGCTTATTCATAGGGCAATGAAAATAGTCATTCATGTTTCAACAACTATTCACTAAAACATTAGTATAATTATTTGATATTCCAAAGCCAAAGATAGAAATAAGGATAATTTTACCCCCCAAAATCCTGCATGCTGGACCTTTAAGATGCAGGGCAGATAATGTACTGTATTTACCTCACAGCTGAGACAGTGTTTACATCTAAAAACAGGAATTGTTACAGATGTTGATTTCGGTATTCATCCTAATGTTTGTAGATTGGGGTCAGTTGGTTCTGTGCTGTGTGCATTTGTGAGTAGAGTGAAATAAGGAGGTCTGTGGGTGAGTGGAATGGACTCCAAACATGGGGCTTTGTCGCCCCCCTTTGTACAAATGACAACACAGTGCTTCACAGAGGGAGGACGTGGCCAGGAGAGGGCGCCCCTCAGCACTCACTGTGTGTCAGAGTGTCAGAGAGCCCTCTGGTGACAAATGTCAGACCCAACAACAAACACCACACTACATCCTAAACACACAATAAGAATACCTCATATTGAGACAAATTTGAATAAAAGGCATATATGTCTATAGTCAAATGTTTAAACAAAAATTACAATTTGAGATTGCTCTATACTCCACAGGCCCCTTGACTATATTCTCGTTAGGTGGAGATGTTGCTGGAAATCAAAACAGATTTTCTAAGCTGATTAGCAGCAGCTCAAACACATGAAATCTGTCCAACAGGTGGTTTCTATTGTTCTCTCAATAATCATCTTCACATGAAAAACAATAGACAACAATAACAATACAACCGCAGCTGTTCCCACTGAACTTTTATCCTCTACAACTTTCTCTTGTTTACCGACCATCAGCACATGTCATCTTTGAGCGCTCCAGAAATGTAAATAAAAAATCTGAATATCTTCAAAATGTATAATGATGAAGTCAATGAAGCAGTCAAAGTGGTCTAAATTGTGTAAGTTCCTGAATCATAACTTTATGAAGTTTACTATTGAATTCCTTTGTTTGTTTTTTTTTTTTTTACAATTTATTAGCAGCATCATTATTAATTTAAATTTTGCTTATTTCATCAACATGTGAACATTTTTGTCAGTATCATAACTGAGTTATTTTTAGTTTTCTATGCATGTTTTTAACAGTGTGTGGGCAAAATGAAGATTATATCTAATTATTCCAATATGTTTACAATTTGATAGTATAACAGCTTTATATATTTTTAGATATAAGAGCAACAACAATGGGAAACCTGCATTCATTATCTAATAACTTTATAAAGAGTACCTCTATTTGTATTGATACTTTTTGAATACATATAATATAAGTCATTAACTGTAGCACCATGCAAGTTACATTTACTTTTCAAATGTAAAACACAACAATATTATCATCAGAAAATAATGTAATTGTTTCAAAGATCCGTGGGTTGTAGTTCGATTCCCCCGAGCCCCATTTTCTCTTTAGTGTGGCCCCTGCACGTAGGACCCTTTTGGGTGCATGCCCCCCCCCCCCCCCCCACACACACACACACACACACACACACCCCACCAAACACGAATCACACACATAAGACACCAACACGTTGTGCGCGTCCACGTTTCACCTCTCGGCTCTGGGCAGGTTGCGGTAAAGCGCGCGCACGTCGGTCTCGCTATTAACGTTAATAACGTTATCTCTCGCGTCACTCACTCATGCCCCCAACCACCACCACCACCACCACCACCACCAGGACTGCTGCTGCTGTTACCCGCCGCTGCTGCCGCTGCTGCTGGAGGTGGAGGAGGAAGAGGACGGGACCGCGGTCCAGGTGCTCCGCCGAGATTGAGGGACAGACGGGGAACTTTTGACGCCACCACCGAGGAAGAAGAAGAAGAAGAAGAAGAAGAAGAAGAAGACGAAGCGGGAGGAAGAGGAAGAGCAGTGAAACGCAGCGCCCCGGAGTGTTTTATCACTTCAACCGCCATTGTTTTCTTTTTCTTTTCTTTTTTTCGAGTGGTGATGAGATTCCTCCAGGACCCGGAGGACCGACCTGCCGCATAACACCAGTCCCAACAAGGTAAGAGGATGTGCCGCTAACTGTGACTCGGTAGTGCGTGGGGACCCCGGCGGCGGCGGTGGTGGTGGTTCTCGGCGTGTTTGGCTAAAGTTGTCCCCTCCATCCCGTTTGAGGGAGTCAACTACTCGGATGTCAGTGGTGGTGAACCGCCGCCAAGTCCCCTCTCGCCGTGAGTGCGCGCGCGCGTGTGTATGTGTCTTTATGTGCGTGGGTCCCAACTGACCCCACGTTACTGCAGTCGTTATCAGCCGCTTTTTCGGGCTTTGTTGTGGCGCAGCTGTGGACCGGCCGCTGTCAACGCACGCAAACTTGTGGGTAAGTGAGCGCAAACGGGACAGACAACAAGGCTGCCATTGTACCGGATCAGCGGCGGATTAACGGAATTCCTTTTTCTTTGCACCGTCTGAATGGCCTCTAGTCTCCCCCCCCTCTCTCTTTCTCCCTCCCTCTGCATCTGTGTGTCTCTGTCTTATACATCTCTCCATCTAAAAGGGGAATCGAACCACCAACCTCACAAAACTAGAGAACTACAAGAGATGTGGGACGAGCAGTGGTGGAACATGCGCACGGGACGGTGCTGGGCTGCAGGCTGTTGTTGTTATCAGGGTATGAGGCTGGAAACTAGTGATTAGGGAACAACCAGGCTGCAGAGTATTAATACCCTCTTAATGCACGGATTCATCATGTGGCTCATAGAAGAGCTACATTGAAAGACTGGTAGTTATAGTTGTGCAAAGCGGAATGTGACACCTTTAATTCAATTACCTCCACTGGAAAATCAGGCAGCCAGTCCTCATATCTGAAGTCGATTTAATTCGATTTAAGGCTGGAAGTAGTGTCATAACCAGTTATTCTGTCAGTAATTGTTTGGATTCATTGATGATTCAGATTGAAGACGGAAACTAACTTAAAAAAAATATTCTTGGAGAACTTGATGATAGAAATACCATGGGTAAAAATAAGTTTTTTTAAGTGCATTTTAGTGCTTAGTGCACTTATTGCCCCTATATTTGTTTTCAAACAGATCTGATTAATCGATCACTGATATAGTTGCTAGATATTGTAATGATTAATTAATCCTATAGCCACAAAGTAGACATTTTGTTCTAACTGCAGATTTCCTCTGTTAGCATTGATTCGTCATTCAGACCACAAATATACAAAGCAGAACTTGACACCTCTGATGCTTTTTGTGATTTCCTGTGGAAAATCAACAGCTGAAGTGGCATCAAATCCTAATATCTGATGACCCACTGACAAAACAATGTTTGCCTTGATAAGTGACTGAAGTGAGTTCTTCAGGGTTAGCAGACAGCACATCAAAGAGATTTCAGCAGGCTTAAAACTCAGGCAGCAAATATATCATTATTCATAAGTGATTCATTATTTAGGTCACAAAGGCTCAGAGAACATGGTGCGACCTGTCACCATTCCACAGAGGGTGTCATTGTCAAATGACTTGGTCTCACCATCGGTATGAGATTAAATAGTGACATAAGCTACAAATCCACATCTGAAGATCCACAACAAAACAACCATCAACTTGATTTTTGACTTAAAATAGACGTAAAGAGGTGACTTCCTGTATAGATTAGTCCCTTACAGAACAACGCTTGCAATTCTGCAAAGCATAAGGTGCCATCTTCAAATTGCTTTGTCCCACCAACAGCAGGAACTCATCAGTAAAAGTAGCAACAACTCCTCAGATCTGATGATCCACAACCAAACGAGGTTTGACTCACAGACACGATTGGTAAACACTGAACTTCGAACTCAGCCCTATCTCGTTTAACCACTGATTCATCATTTAGTTCGTGAAATGTCAGATGATAGCAGGTTAAAGACAGATTTTTAAAGGGTAGTAGATTCATACACAGTACATGTTTTAATTGGCTTGTAATCATCTTACCTTGGAATGAGCCCTTTATGTCCACATCAGAGCAGATCCTCCTCCATGGAAGCCGCCATGTTTCTACAGGAAACAAGAATGGACATTTTAGTTTCTGCATTATCTGAAGGCTTAGAAATACTTTGTGGCGGACATGAGAGATGTGGCGATCAGCTGGCTGTCACTAAGTACTACACACTAAACCATTGACGTCAACCATTGAAATTGAACAGTTAGTAGTAGTTCATCATGTTTAACTTCATAATAATTGACTAATCATGAAAAATGTCATCAAGTCATCAAACTATGGCCGCAGACTTGGTAAACCACGCTGCAGGGTTGTTCACAGTTTGTATGTCATGTGTGTCACACAGTCTCTGTTGTTGCACATCTGATCATCACCACAGAGAATAAATCTCCTCATGAAGGCTGGAAAAAAAAATCTGAATTACATCGCAGACTTTAACACACTAGAGATGTAAACTCTTTATTTTCCGTATATCGTTTCCTTGCAGACAACAAACACACAAACCCATTTCCATCCATTCCTCATGCCTCCACCCCTCCCCTTCCTCCATTGCACTTGCACATCATGCACAACATGCACTATCCACAGCCTCTCCGCTCCCCCCTCCCCCCTGTATGTGGTCAGCCAACATGTGGGGAGGTAATCCCAGCTATTAGGGTAATCTCCTCAGCATGACGATCAATAGGGGAGGGTGTGCTACGACTACCAGACACAGTGGCAGGGGGACACAGACACACTCGCCAAAAAAAAATGGTGCTAAAGAAAAATGATTTAATCGTGCAGACTAGGTCAGGAGACTGGGGTCTGGTCAGGGGCTTGTTGCTGGAATGGGGGGAAGGGTGCAGACGGAGCAGACAGGAAGATGTGAGGGGCAAGGCCATCTCCACTTTGGGCTGTTCCCCCAGTGTGACAATGGGCTGGGGCAGTTTTGTTTATCCCTCATCCCTCATCAAACTGATAAATAAAAGACACAGCTTCACATCTGGAACCAAAAAGCATCAAATGGGCAAGTATCCAATCAGGATAGTGCTAATGTAAAAAAAAAAATGGGGTAAATTAAGGATTAATCAAAAAATATAAAACTGCAAAATATTTCACATCCAAGGTAAAACTGAGGGAAATAACACATGATCTGAGAAAGTAAATATGCTAATTCAACGCATTAACATAATTAAAACGAGCACTTAAATCTAACACTGGCTGTTACAATCAGTTGTAGAAATAAATGACCACAGCACAAGAAATTTAAGCTTCTGTGCATTTACATTTCTTAAAAACAAATTCTGCAGCGAGAATTCGACAAGGAGGAGAAGGCGATGTATTAAAGTAAAAAAAGATGATACTCTAGTCCATGCGAATTGTTAAATGCATTATTAAACAGAAAAACCAGACAATGAGGTCAGGGCCAGACAGAGACAGAAAATCATGCTGGTGATGGTCTCCCACATTATACTAAGAATAAACTTCCATAATAACTATAACAACTAATTATTGAAACTGTTGGTAACTAATTTGATAGTTAATAGCACAGCACAACAAAAGCACTACAACAATATGTTGGCACCTCTTTGAAGTATTAATTAAAAACCAAAACCTTGAAATCAATTATCAAAATAGTTATCAGTACAGTCTCAAGCACACAGTGAGTTTATTAGTTATAATGCCAATATTGTGACCTGATGTCCTGTTAAATGCTGAATGACACAAAGTGTATATGAGAGTATGACTATTAAACACAAACACATCTGTTGATCATTTTTAAGTAAAAATACATATCTGCTGCTGCGTGGTGTGTGTGTGTGTGTGTGTGTGTGCAGGTGCACATTTTGCTGAGCGTGCATCCTCTCTTTTGATGTTATTACCTAACTGCAGAGCATGCAGAGGGACCACATACTGGATCCAGTCTCAAGTAAACATATGCTAGCTGTTGCTCCCATGTTGCCTCTCTCTGCATGGGGTTAGTTGTTAAAGGTAGCTGCACCACCAGGCCTTAACTGTTGAAGTATGTACAGTAAACAGATGGGAATGAGTGCGCATAGAAAAATGATCTTTGAAATAGATCAATGAAATTTAGTGGAAAGAGTTGGGTGACAAAAAATAGCAGGTTTCAATTAGTGTATTAATGGAAAAAAATAATGAATTATGCATAATATACAAGACAAAAAGTGATCTTTCAAGATTCTAGATTTAATACATATTAAAATTTGCCAACTTGCAAAATAGAAGTAATCAGTGCATATCTCTCAGAAGAGATGGAGAAAATATGGGAAATCATATCTATTGTTGCCCCTCTAAATATTACTTGTTCTTCATCAATGGAAACATAGTCTAATGTACTGTCATGATGAAGTGCAATATTCAGGATTCAACTCTTGGACCAATAAGACTAAAATAGTAGCCTGAGTCACTAATGAATGGACTGAAAATATTCCCAGTTTCTGATGAATGAGGGGGGCGGGTAGAGAGAACCTGCCCTTTAAGACTCCAGTGGAGGGACGGGAGTGTGAACACTGACAAAATGTCCAGATGGAAGATGGGAGGGATGAGTAAGGCGTTCACAGATCCCTTCTGTTTGGCCCCACTGAGGCAGAGGGAGACGAGATTGGATGGGTCTGAGGGAGTCGGGTTACTATCGGCCTATTCTACTCCAAGGGAGCGGTGGTGTAAAAGATGCAATACCCCTAAGGAAACCTAATCCAGACCCTGCTGCCAGCTGTCATTCTTTTGCTCCCGGGTAAAATCGCTAAGCAGGTGTCGCCTTACCCCTCCTCAATCCTTACCTTAATCATAACTCGGTATGGGACGCAGAGTGACCACTTGAATCGCACAGACTGATAAATAAGCCACATTTTAAGGCATGGAAACATAAAACCTACTGGCAAGGTCAAGTCCAGAATCTGCCAGATGTACTTGGTGAGTTTTGACGTTGTATGTACGAATCATTAGCATTGTTTGGCAGTTGGCTAACATCAGTGCTGAAGTCTTATCTACACTACAGAGGTGACATGTAAGCTCTCTGAGCTCAAAGATAAACACACTGGGAGAAAACATGAGCATTTTCATTTTGACTTCCAAACATGAGACAATAATGTTTTGAAACCAACGTCTCTTTATACACTGTTCATCTTAATTGTTTGACATAACCTTGATAGAGGAGCAGTTACATACATAACAACTTCTACTCTCTCAGTCACTTAATTTAAAGGTACTTTGTGTCAGATTTGATCCTTTCTAAGGAGAACCTAAGGTGGCCTTTGGTTCTAGGAAACTCAAATCTTGCTAAGTTAATATGTGAAATAATAGAGATTTAGTCGATTGTTTCTCTCTCTAATCTGACAATACTCCATATATTCTGTCACCATATATCGATTTCACTTTTTAGTAATGTTAAATGGTATTTCCGTTGTATGGTAGAAATACTCATCTATGAAAAATGGCAAAGTAGCCCGAGTAACCCGACAGTTGCTAATCGCTCACTGTATTAGAACATGCTGTATATTTAGCCTGTTAATCTGCTGATGTTTTGTGTCGATTGCATCTGCACTTTGATCTGTTGTAATCAAAGACAGTGGTTGGATGTCCACCTGCCAAAAGGTAGTGGTAAGAGAACAGATGTTGGCAGGAGGGACGATAAAGTGAGAGATATAGTAAGCGGAGTGATAGAGAGACATAAAGAGACATAAAGAGAGACAGTCAGAGTGAGTCTAAGCTGACCTTGCCATGATAATCTAATCCCTGTCGAGAGTGCTTTTTTTAGAGAGCAAGTTAATGCCAGCAGATTATACTCCAGTGTCTCCAACACTAGCCAATCCACACTGAAAAGAGAGTTGGCTTCACTGTGGATTCTCAGACCTGCCATCGTAGATCATTTAACACCAATGAGAGATGGACAAATTACCACTTCAAAACATTAGAGATCACATCTCTTCACCTTCTCACTGTCACTGGCATCATTCCTGATGCCAGGGTTTGGCCTCGCACCAGACAAGCATGACAAGCGTCTTTCAGCCAAAGAGCAACTGTTAGTTTTTACAAAAACAAGCAAAACCTCCCTCTTGTCTCTTCCCTTTGTCGATATAGCTTTCCAGTGTCTGCTTCAGTGCACTCAGGGGGGGCACGCGCGATAAAAGACCACTCATTGAGCAGCCCCCGTCTCATGCTATGAAGAGTAATCCCGGTACATGTTGTGTAACTGAGTGGAGAGTTGGACAAGGAGGGGGATGGGCTCCTGTGTGTGCAAGTTTGTCCGTGCTGGTGACTGTTGAGCTCATGGCTGTCTAATCTCTTAGGTACATTAGGCTGTTTGCCCACACTCGTGTGCTGCTTCACTGTTGCCCATGTAATTAAGTCATTCCAGGAACCACATGGAATATATCATCTCTTTGCTGTGGGTCGATTATGCGTCGCTATTGAGGTACACTGGTGTGTGTCGCTAGTCCACAAGTTATGCTGTGCTCCTAAAGCCTGCGAGGTTGTTTGGGAGTTTTGGGGGAATCGTTTTGCGTTTGCTTTGCTCCATCCTGTTTCTTCAGTGGTCACAGAAGATACTGCCTATACGCTGCAGTCATTCTTCCAGTAATGTTCAAAGCAAGGTGATCTTAATCCAATGCAAAGCAGTAAATCATTTTCACTTGTTTCCATTGTGAGGTTGTATGTATTTTCATCATACACTAAAACAGTGGGACCAGTCATGGTTAAGAAACCAACGTCTCTGCTCGGTTGCAGAGTGTTTGTAAAAGTGACCAGCAGGTGGTGCTGTGCAACGAGCAAAACTCTCTCCTTGATGCCTCAGGGTAAACCTCACTCTTCGATGCATTAAAATATGCTAGCTAAAGAACTGAATATGCATAGATTACAGTTTATACTCCACAACTCAGGTAAATTAGTAATAATTGCTAAAATAGTGATTACAGTGCTACAACCTCATTTCTTGCACTGGAAACATGGCATTTTAAGTTGAAAAGGACATTTATAGCGGTGTAAATCTATTTTTAGCTAATAATATATGTGATGATGTCACATAAAAAATCAATCCATCTAATGTCTAAAAGAGATGATCTAAAGGAGACAGACACATACAGGCTGTAAATGTAGAAATTATGTAATAGGCACAATTTTCATTAAGAAAGCATTGACTGGTTTTCTGCATGAATGGGTTTGACAGTGGCCACGGTCGACACACATCTCAGATTAAGAGCTGGAGGGACGACTGGAAGATTAAGACAAAAGACGTGTTTAACAATCTAAAAAAAACATTCAGGCTGCATTGACAATAAAGACAAACATCCACATTCTATGAATCAGTTGTGATTATTGCTTTAGATGTGTTTTCAGCTGGTAGATAGCGACAGGATTATTGGATGGAAATCACTAGTTGTGAGGCTTAGCGACTCACTGTGGCTTTGAACACTAGCATAAGGACAGTCACATGCTATCTCCAGTCAGGGGTATGTTGGCACTGGGTTTGTTGCTGGTTGTCGGGAATATTTGGATGACTTCAGCACATATACTCACACAGGCACATATGCACGCACACAGTCCTGGGGGACAGAGTTTCGCAGACATTAGCTATACATCTACAATTTTCTCTTCTAAATGAAAACGAGGTACTTTGGTATTCAACCTCTGTTGATGCTGAGTTACAATCCAGCATGAGATTTTTTTCATTTCCAAGCAGGAAACTAGATCCTTAGTTTTTGGTGCAGCACTCACACACACACACACACACACATTCCTTATGCATACACACACACACACGCACGCAGCAGTGAATATTTGCACTCAAGCGCGTGCGCACGCACACACACACATGCACATACATCCTAGTGCACAGGCTCTCAGCATCAGTGCCCTGACCATAGGGAGTTTGTGCTGAGCTGGTTGGGACGTCAGGATGAATCAATGCGAGGACAGCTGACTGGACATGCCTATTCATGTGCCAAAGAAAGGAGAGAGAAAAAAGCGAGGGATTTTAAAAGAAATGCACTAAACCCCTGGAGCAACATGTTTGGCTATCTGCATTATTTTACACATCTTCCAAAGGGCTCTCAGTGTTTGTGGGATGACAGCAGAGGAGATCAGAGAGGACAAGCAGAGGGTTAGAATTCATATATAAACATTGATTTTTGGCCTGAGAGCCATAAACATGCATACGTCCCCGTTCTACCGAACAAATATGATCCCTGTGTAGGACAGAAGCAGGATATTGCAGATGCAAATATATAGAACACACTAAGCATGTCGGCTGCTTGGACAAAGAACTAAGCTCGTACTGTAGAGGGCGGCTAACTCCATACTGATGGCCTGTTTATTCCCATCTGTTGCCCTCAGCTCTCTGACTTTATCCCCATTGTGTTAACTCATTACATTCGCCTTAACCTTAACCCCTTAATTGCCACCCTCCAGTTTCTCTTGCATGCCCCCCCCCCGAAGACAGCGTGCCACATAGCCCATGCACTAATCTGATGGCGTCTGCCTACAAAACACCTGCCATGTCCGGAAAGACCCACTAAACTCCTCCCATATTCCAGATACTGCACCCATTCCAGCGTGAGCGGATCAGCACACATGACCGCGAGCAGACAGGCAGGCATGTGGACAGATGCAACTGGATGCAGATAATTAGACCCACATCCTCGTCCCTTGAATATCATACTAGCCTCTGCCTGTTTCTAGCGTTTAAGCGTTTGTGCACCTTGTTTTTTCTCTCCACACATTCAAAGACTGACGAGACAAACAAGACTTGTCCTTTGTCCCGCCTCTTTGCACAGACTTGTATTTGAAGACAGTGACATGTAGGCCCAGGCCTCTTCTCTTTTAACAATAACTCTCTCGACCCCCCAATGAGGGGTGGAGGGCCAGACATGAGGCGATGTGACAGTTCTAGTGCGGCCAACACAATGGCAGGTTTTCTTTTGACTAGCTGGCTGGCTGGCTATACACCACTGATTACTTTCTTTGGCCATTAACAGTCATGTTTGCCCGAGGAACATGTTTAACCACATCAGAGTGTGCCATGTTTTTATTTTCACAGCCAATAATGGTTGTGTTACAGGATGGATTCGTTTTTGGTCGAATGTCACAGAAATATTAAGGCCTTTTGGCGTCAAGGTTATCTTCCAGATAGCTTCTTAATACATTCTAAAATGTCAAGGTCATTAGTGAGAGTGAGATGACCATCAAATATAGATGTGCCTTGTTACCTTCATCACTAATCTTTATTCCTGCGTAGAATCAGGGCTGTGTGTCTGCGAGCGAGTCTCTAAAATGAAGTTTGTTGATAATGTGTTATCGATCGTGAATTAGAGTGGACCGCCCCTCGGGGTTCATCCTGGCCCGGCCAGGAATGAATACATCTCTTCATGCTTCACCTCATGCACTCAATTTAGGCATAGGAAACTAGAGGGACACACACGCATGTTGAGACACTGACCCGAGCTCTAATATGTACAGACAGGCGTCGCTCATCCACTAAGGGACAAAGGTTATTCTAAAATCTGTGTGATGCAAATTTCCAAAGTGGGCTGTTTCTCGCTCTCTCCTTCTCCCAGGACAGTTTGTGGAGCTGTTTCACATGGGAGCATTGTCTGATGGTATTGCTGGTGTATACATGGTTAAAACTAATTTCTGCATTTCCGTTTTTATTTCCTTGAATTAAAATGAATATTTTGATCATGGATTCATCCATCGATGATTCTTTTGATTAATTGCCTGAATAGATAAAGGCTACATTTGTGCAGTTTTTGAAAAACAAGATGCATTTTTGAACAATGCTCTTTCAAAGAAATTGCAAATCAAAAAAGAATTGTATCTGCCATGTAAAATAAGTGTAGTGCACTTACTGCACCCACTTCAGCTGACACGTGCTGACAGACCTGTTTGATCAATAGCCATATTTGTTGCAAACTATCTCAATAATATGTTATATAAGGCCAAAATCTAGTAGTTGTTGCAGCCCAAGAGTCTTATCAATGGTGTGTTTAAACAAAGGATCACACACTAAGTCTGTCTTGCATTAGGGATTTGAAAAAGGAAATGGATTAAAAGAAAAGTAACAATAAAAACCATGTACCAGGAAAACATACCAAGTCTAATTTTGATTTCTTATTTTCTATTTTCAGATGTCTCCAAGACCAAGATGGCCACTGAAGCTCTAACATTGTGTGACTCTTTGACGCCCAACCTGAGAAGTCTCTAACTTCTGGAACTTGAACCTTTGCATACTTTGAGGATCTACTACACGGCTGTTTTTTTTGTTTTGTTTTTGCTTTGGGATTAGTAATGGAGAAAGAAGACAAGGAGGACACACCACCAAAACACACAGTTACTATAAAAACAGAAACAGAGGAAGATGGAACCTCTGGCCACACCTGTGGGGTATGTGGTCGCAGCTTTCCTCTCCTCAGTTCTCTGTCCCAGCACATGAGGAGACACACAAGAGAGAAGCCATATAAGTGTCCATACTGCGAGCACAGGACGGCTCAGAAGGGCAGCCTGAAAGTCCACATCCGAAGCCATAAACTGGGCCTGCTGGGCCAAAATCACAGTGACAAGGAGGGGGATGCAAACAAAGAGGTAAAAACTGAGAGCCCTGACCCTCCCGAGATTGTTACCAAATTGGAAAAAACTCACAATATTAATGGTAAGGTGAAAAAAAAAGAGCCCAAGAAAAAAGTGAAGAGCAAAGACAGTGTCGAGGTTGGTGACGATGAGTCTTTCACCTGTACCATTTGTGGCCAGGGTTTCCCTCAGGTGCTTCTCCTTAAAACCCACATGAAAAGACACCGGAGCGCCCAGGATCATGGCTGTCGGATATGTGGCCGCCGCTTCCGCCAGGCGTGGTTCCTCCAAAGCCACATGCGCATTCATCGGGTCAAAGCCCAGCTGCGGGGCGGCAAAAACAACGAGCCGCCCGCCACCATCAACGGAGTCCCGCTGGACCCAGACGCTGTGGTAAACGAAGAGTGCCTCTACGAGCTGTGCGCCGGCTGCGGTAACTTTTTCTCTGACCGCAAGACGTTGCGAATACACGAGAAGCTCCACAAACCGAACCACAGCTGCTCGCAAAGTCCACCACCGAATGACCTCGACGCCTCTGAGGTGCAAAACTCAAAGAAGCATTTTCTGCTAAGTCTGAACCTGACATGCGTCGGTGAGACTTATAAATCGGAGGAAGAAACCCTGGGCAGGAGGATACCAGAGCTGGATCCAGTTTGCAGTTACCAGGCATGGCAGCTGGCCACAAAGGGGCGTCTAGTGGAGGCCACGGAGAAATGTCTGGGATGGGAGGAGAGACTCGCCGATGCCGAGGTGGCATACGACTTCGACAAGGGAGAGTACGTTCCCCTGAAGCAGGAGAGGAAGAGGAAGCAGATCGACGCCTCCAGCGCCAACATCAAGAAGAAGAAGGGGGATACAGGCCTCAATCACACATCCAACAGCCTGGTTAATGCTAAAGGAGGCGAAAAGAGGATATCCCAAAAGGATCGCATTCTGTTGAACGGACTGGGTCATGCGTTCTATGAAGCCCTGCATAATAAGAAGGCAATAGAAGGTCACTACTCCCCTAAGGAGACAAGCAGCCTCAGGAGCCAGGACCAGGATGGTGAGTCCAACACTCTGGCTCTTATTGTTGACGATACTTTGATTCAAATTCCTTAAAGTTGTAAATCCGTAATCAAAGATCATGATTGTGGACATAACCAGAGAAAAGCATCTGCAGTCATTGAAAGATCGATAGTCTCTCTCGTGTTGTTATTAAGGAAGATAAACCAACAAGGGTATGTCTGTATAAGGTGAGAGATGGTTTTGTCACCTCTGAATCGAGAGAGAAAGAGAGACCTCTAGTGAACACATCACTGAACTACAACTTTGCTTGGATTTGCACATCCTAGGTTTTGTCTGCAGAAAATGATAATTCTATAATGATAATGATAATGTATAAAAATGTACACATTTACAAAATACAATTATTTGGCTAATGTTTAAATCGATTTAAAGGTTTTATATTTTAGTCAAATATTAGTAACTAAACATTATTATTATAAATAATAATAATAAACATCACCAAGATGTATCAATAACTGGCTACATTTTATTCAAATTTGTCCATGTTTGGCATTCAACATTTAAAAGTTCATCTGTAAAAACTATTAATAATGAACAGCACTTCTATTTCTACATGTTGTACTTACACCGTTTCTTCTGTTCACACCGACAGATAAAAAGTCCTACTTCTGCAAACACTGTGATTTCAACACTGTTGACGCCACACTACTCAGGTCCCACCTGCACAAGCACCACCAGGACTTCCTGGTCTCCCACAGCAAACCCGGCACCATTCTGGACACCGTGAGCCGGAGTGGTCCCAAAACCTCAAGATACATGGACTACCTCAGAAACAGGAGCGCGTTACTCAGTCAGCCATACTGGAATCCTTACCCCTGTCTTCCCAGTCAGGCCTCTGCAGAGTTCAACAGCAACACAGAGAAGTTAAATGTGACGGAGCTCAAAGGGCAGGGAGTTGGCACTGAGGAGGCTGGCAGTCTGCTCAATCTGTCTGCGTTACCAGGAAGTGAAGGAGACGCTACTGTTCATCATCCAATAAAAACAGAGGGCCTGCTGAGACATCAGTGCCCGTACTGCTCCCATTCCTCCAACTACCCAGAGGTGCTGTGGATTCACCAGCGGGTTTCCCACCGGGTGGACGGCAGCAGCACCATGGCGCCAAAGTGGGCACCGTGCATTAACAACATTAAGGGTTTAAAGGCGGGCGTCTCCCAGTGGAGACGCACGGGGCCTCCTCCGTTCCTCGAAGGCAAGGACTGTCCGGCTTTACCCGCCCCAAGAACTCAGCGCACGCAGCCCCCCAACGTCCCGGCCCCCAGCACTAAGCCCTCCGCAGGCAACCAGCCTAAACCCCAGTCAAGTGCCCCCAAGTCCAAGCACCAAGCCAAGGACTCGCGTTCTTCAGACAGGACGTCTTCAAGTGCGAGGGTGGGAGCCCTACCTCAGAGGAAGTCTGGTGGACAGAACCGGGCAGCAGAGGGGGAAAGCAAAGCCTCCAGTGCACAGGCGACCTCGTCGAGTAGTGTCGCGCATAACAAGGGCGTCTCTATTTTGCAGCCGACCAGCAGCCCCAAGCACAGAGGTCACAGAGCTGCAGTGGAGGGAAACTTCCCTCCAGAGGGTTTGGGTTTTATGTTGGCCAGGAGCCACATCGGTACTTCCTCCTCCAACGTGGCCGCAGACAGACTCCATCCTCGCCGGCAGTCGTGCGACTCGTCCCCGGGCCTCAAGGGTCCTGATCTGTGGGCTGCCATGAACATGTGGGGGCTACACGGAAGCAAAGCGTACGTGGAGCCACTCCTTTTCGCTCAGGGAAAGAATGAGACAGCAGGAGAAATGCCAATGGATGTTGATATTTTGAATCTCCTGAAGAACTACAGTCCCCACGAACTGGCTGCTCTCTATCAGCACTGGGGCTTCATCGACCCCAGGATCGATCCACAAGGTAATGCTGTAATTCAGGTTCTGTTTTTCTGTTTGGGCTGAGGACAATATGAATACTAATGAGCTGAAGATGGAGGAAGACGCTGATTCAAGATGGCTAAATTAAAATTGAATGGGGCAAGTGGTGTTTTTCAACTGATGTGCCAGATGTTTGACTTCCTGAACTGAATATTTAAAATGTTGTTGCTCTTATTTTTACAGCAATGTTGACGTTAAATGGGAATTATGGAAGCGAAGTCCGGTCGTCCTCTGAAGCTTCCAAACAAGTAGGTGTCCTCTGCACCACTCAATGACTCAATGTAGAGCTAGAAATTTCAAACCATAACATGTACCGGTATTCAAAATTAGATATTTCAATTAAATGGCTGATTATCAATAGATCAAAATTAGGTCCGGGTCGACAAATATTAACTGAAAATTACAACAATAACAGAAGAGTGATGGGAATTCAGCTGCAACACGCAACTTCAACACTAGATGTCACTTTTATACAGTTCACCCGGAAAATACTGATCTGTTTGAATGTCACGTTTACAATCATTAACACGATGAGATATTAAACAGAATAAGGAAATAGATAAAGTGTTAATGAGAGTTTACACTACGTTATACAACTTTAAGTCACCTCTAAATCTGATTAATCACACGATTAAATGCAACAACAGACACGTCCTTTCCATCTCACCATCCATGCACACGTGTGTGACTTGTGGATTTCCACGTGTGAGTGCGCCTGCCTGTCAACTTCCACAACCTGGCTGTCTCTTCACTCTCATTTTTGTAAGAGGCTCTGACAAGGACAAGACAAACAAATAATAAAATAAACACAACCACACGCCCCCTCGGGGTAAAACTCGCCCAGCGTCTCCATATGTTGTGTCATCAACCTGTCAATCAGACCTTCCCTGATGCTACCTACAACTGTTCTGCCTCTCCCTTCTTTCCCCCCTTGAGGAATGTGTGGGTAACTTCTTAAACACTGAGCTTGGCAACAGCTCAGTCTGTAGGGGCGATGAATTATAAATCAGATGAAAGTAACATGGATAAACACTGTGGGTGATCATTAGAACCATCATGAGAATACACTTTTTGCTTGAGGAGCAGAGGAATCACTGCAAACCTTTTCTTCATATGCTTCATTTATATACGTCACATGTTTTGGTCTGTCTAGACAAGTATAAATATATTAATATCAGGTACATCCTGTGCATTATTATGATCTTATCCAGGCACACGGTGCCTCTATAAGTAAAACTTAACAGTAGATTTAAGTGACATATTGCTGAATAATAACCAGCACCAATGATCTCAAACCTTCAAAGATTTAAAATATGGGCCACAGCAACCTTCTTTTTCATTCTTTTTCTTCATTTGGAGCTACGTCGTCTCATTTGCCACATGCCCTTTTATTTCTAATGTAAATTTTTAGCATATTTATTTAATAGTTTGAAAAAAAAAAGAAATCTTTAGATTGTGGAAGATTCATTTTTGGACAATACTGTCAACAGTAAAAGCCAAAAACGATGTATGTTTACATTCACAATCTAATGTCCGTACCTCTCTCTTTGTGTCCTGCAGGCAAACAGCCACTCCACTTCCTCCTCAGGGTCTCTCCATAAAGGAACGTGAACATTGTTCCTTCCGGCCTCCAGCTTGAACGTTAATCACCGCTGAGCGAAGTTGCCTGTTGTTCTTCACAGGAAGCAGCCATCACTCCTACAGGAAAGAGCCACAGGGTTATCACCAGTTTACTGTACGTACAGCTCTGAGGTGGACTCACTTTTTTTGTCATAGTCTGTGGATGTTTTATTTTGAAGTGTTAGGCATGTGAATAGATTTGTTACTGAAGCACACGTGGGGATACTGTATGTATTATGGGAATGTGGCAGAGCCATTTTGGATTATTTTGCAGAGAGGAGGAAAACACTGTGAATGGAAAAGCTCAGTTACAATAATATGACTTAAGGAAATGTCAAGTTTGTGCAAGAAAGGCACAACAACAATTCAAAATACAAATTCCTACACGTCGAAATGTCACTAAAACATTCAAGGTTTTGATGCCTCAGATGTTTTTCTTCCCTTTGATTTTTCTGTCTTTTTTATCAGAGACTATAAATGAATGTGTTTTGGTTCTCGAGGATTCTAGTCTCAACTTTCAGAATATGCAAAAGACCAATCACATAAACAAGATGAAATGATGTCACTCATTCATTTCTTTCCACATTCACTGAATTATTCAAACTTGACCTAAGAATGAACTCGTCACTGATCATTGCTCACTTCTTTTCATTTGTTATGTGTAATGACAGGGGTATGCAATTATTTTCTATAACAGTGAAATCCAGCAGATGGAGCTCTGTCCCCATCAACCAACTGCAAACACCATTTGAATTCAAGTTAAAGTATGTGCAAGGTCCAGTGTGGAACTTTAAATGGAGACAATTACATTTAAATCTTACACACTGTCCCTTTAACAATCACCCCTAATTCTAGAGGCTCCAACAGAGATTTATCAGTGAATTTACATATTGTAGTTTTAAATTCCACGGCTACCACCAATGTCAAAGGTCCAGAAAGGACAATCTATAAACCAGAGAAATATAATAAATCAGCAGCCATCTTTGTTGCCAGTTATCTTCAGTAGCTTCATGGTAAAATGACCAGAGAGCCATGACAGGTGTGTTTTTGTTCTTTAATTCTCCAATCAGAATAAACACTGTAAGCATATGCACTTGTTTCACATTGTTTTTTGCAGCAACTTATTCCAAGTTTGTTTTCTTTGTTTTTTTCATAGTTTTGATAATAAGTTGTGGTTCCGTCTCACATCTGCCACTTTGAGTGACTGAAAAAAAAGTACAATTTAAAAATTGTAAAATATTTGTTTTTGACCTTTTTTTAAATTCACCTCGCTCATTTCCCCTGTGTTTTCTGTTACAGATATGTTTTAGTACAGTCATATTTTAGTTCTGCTGAGTCAGTGTCTTCATCACCCATAGAGAACTAGTCTATGCATTTGACAGAAAGCCATTGAGTTATGAATTCTTGGGAGATCTTGAGAATACATAATTTATTTTTGGAGTATAAACTCTGACCTGTGTGATATTGTAAATGATAGTTTTATTTAATGGTATTTTCGTTTGATAAGAGTGGTATTCGACACTCCTCAGTACTTGATATTTGTAGTAACAAGAGAAAACGTAAAAAAAAAGAAGTTTTGTTTTCATTGACACTTGAGGTCAGAGGTCAGGGGTCAGGGTCAGCAGGGAGAAGTGAACCTGCAGCGGGTATTCATATTAATATTATTCTTTTCAGCAGTGCTTTGAGAGGAAGCTGCTGCACTTTGACAGGAAACTAAACGGGAAGTTTTATTTGAGCCTGTGGAAGGTGAAAGGTTAAAGTTGAGCTCTCGCAGGGTTCACACTGTTGTGAAAGTGTTAACCTGTTTCAGAGGTAAAATGTTGTTGGTCATGAAATGTTTATTTTGACCAATTCCATGTTGGTTTGTTTAATGATTCAAATAAAGTTCGTTCATTCTTGATTCATAACAGAGTGGTGGTATTTGATGATTTCTCTTGATTTGATCCACACTCCAAGCTTTAAAAATAAGAATGTATAAATAAACACGTTATTGGTAAATACACTCCACCAGGGACAAATCTCTGGAGCTTTTAGACAAACACTGACAAAACTTCATTCAAAGGATTTAAGCTTCGATTCATGACGACTCCCCAGTGAATCTGTCTGAGGGGTTGTGAGTACAAGTACATGAAACAGAGAAGAGAATCATCTCCATTATGAATGCAGTGGAAGACGGTCACAATGGAAGGGTTTATTGAATTAGAAATTCAGATTTTTAAAAGGATCAAAATATGTCAGTATCCAGAGACATTAAGAAAATATTTTTGTGGAACTACTCATGTTCATTAAAGGCCGTCTCTGTATGTGCTTCAACGTAAACCTCCTTTTAAATCTGATGATATCAATGACCACAAGATAATCTACATTTAAAATACTATCTTATAATATCTTAGAATACCATGACATCATTATTATGAATCCATAATCTATGCTCTTGATAAACCCCTCTACTGAAGAACGGTTGCAACTGACCTAAACGTGGCCTCCACCTCGGTGCAGCTCCTCCTCTTAGCCAGCAGATGGAGTGCAACATCTACAAACAGAAGAAGAGCGCTCCCCATCAGAATGAATTCCAACACTTGGAGTAAACTGCGCTGTAAATGTAGCTGCATCGCATGGAAACACATTCTGTCATACATGTATTTATACCTCTGGCCTGTCACACAGTTCACTGTGAAACTCGCTCCGTGCACGGTCCAAGTGTAGGACTCGTCATAGCATGGAGACAAAGCTTCGAATTATAGATGAGGCCCTGTTTGCCTCCATCATCAGACAGTTTTGTGCCTCCAGGCTTGATTGAGACGTCAGATCTGCTTCATTTCAAACTCGAATCCGCAGGAAAACTTTCAGCGGCTTAGCCATTTAAACGCGTCGAGTAATTTCAACCACGAGGAGAAAAAACAAAAACAAACGGACAAGTGAATGCAGCTTGTGACGGTCGGCGTAGGTGAGTCTGACCTTCTCTGCTCGGTGGAAGCAGGAGGAGAAAAGAAGTACGAAATAAAGGCTGGACTCTCAGCTGATGGACGAGGCACGGCCACTTTTGTGTGTCTCCGTGTGTGTGTGTGCGTGTGTGTACACACACACACACACACACACGCTGGTGTGCTTGTATGTCCTTGTCACATTGTGTTTGTCAGCGGGCTTGTGTTATGTCTTGGTGCAGCGACAGCATCAGTTAGCTGCCGGAGAGACAGCAGAGATCATGTTCACTGTGCCAGCAGCGAGAGGGGCCGGGAGTGGGCGCCGGCCACGGGGCCCCCGAGTAGATCATGTCAGGCGGCTCCGAGCTGCAGCAACGCAGCCGCATATGTCGTCTGACAGGGAGACGCCTGGCGGTTGCGGAGCGGGGAGAGGAGACGGACTGGTGGCCGATTGGAGTGACAGCTGTCAGGACTGTGTGTGTGTGTGTGTGTGTGTGTGTGTGTGTGTGTGTGTGTGGTGCTGTCCTTACGAGAACTGAAGTGCAAACGCTGGCTTTTCCAAGTGCTTTGCGGTGAGGGTATAGGAACTGGATTGGTTTGGAGAGGGCTGATGTCAAGGTGGAATGATCAGTTGAGCTCAAATCTAGGACTTAAAGACGATGAGGGGTAAAGGTGCAGGACGGGTTACGTGAACGAGATCTACTGGTAGAAATGTTTTTAATTATAATAGTTCCAATTTGATGTTTTATTTGTGTTTAACGACCCTGGTGTATAAAATGTTGCAAGCCTCCTTTTATTTCTGTCATCAGGTCCTTTTCATGAAGGCCACCGTGTTTTTTTTTAAACAGACCTTATGATTTTTCACGGGCCAAAACCGGCCCGACAGAGGTCCCAATCTGACCTGGCAAGACGACTTTGCAAATTGTAAAAATGACAGAGAAGACATGAGCTGCAATTTTTCCAGAAAAATGTACTGCAATTTCAGATTTGTCCACTGGGGGTGTGACACAACACCATCGAGCACGCAGACTGTTCAAGCTGGAACTGGCAGTAAACAACGTGTTTACGTGTGTAAATGATAAACAGAGACGCAATATTGATTAAGTTCTGTCAATTTGTAGAAACATTTGCCCTAAATCAAAAGGAAAAACTTTTAGGTCATCATGCAATTATTCACCTGGTCCCGCCCACTTGAGATCAAAATGGGTTTGTAATTGGCCCCTGAAGTAAAAGGAGTAAAGATGTTGCAGTTCATGTTCAAAATACTAACCTTGGAACATATTTGAATAGAATTCAGTTGAATAAACTGTTGTACTGACCCTTTACTCAGTGTGAACACACAGTGAAAGACAGACAGTGACAATCCAGGTAAGAGGGACACACGCACACACACACACACACACACACACACACACACACACACACACACACACACACACACACACACACACACACACACACACACAGGAAGAAGGCAGCGCTGCATTATCCATCAGATTAACACACCATAATATCTTCCTGCTCTGGCTCCCTGCATCGGTGATTTATCAATGCAAAGCTAATAGCATCAATATGAATCTAACTAAAAATCAATATTTCATTACCTAATTGTTAGCGGGGATGAAGAGGGATGATGGCGCGAGACAGCGGTGGAGAGCATTTGGAGTTCACCGAGACATCTGGAGGACAAAGTCAAACAGGAAGTGCACTCTCTCCGCAGGGTGACACACTTCTGAAGACGAGAGGAGGGAGAGAGGAAAATCAATGTGATGTGTTGAAAGGGATAAAACGGCGACAACAAACAGAGAGGAAACAAACAAATGATTTGTGCCGAGAGGTTTGAACAGTGTCACAACCTGAGGTTTGATCAAACTGAGCCACAACATACAAACACACACACACACACACACACAAGTACTGTGAGGAATTCATTAGTGATGCTAATTGACTAAAAGAGGACGATACATACTGAGGAGAGACAGACACAGATCCATACTTTGTATCACTCGCATGTTTATGAGGGCACAAGTCAATATGATGAGCTGTATATTAGTCTGGGACAATAACAGACTGTATTAGATGAGGATTATTCAATTCAAAACACAGACTTCTGATGCTGTGAGTCATGTGATCCTTATTCTTATTGAGCCTCTTCCTGCTCCTTATCATTCTCACTTAACATATGTGGCTTTTTGTATAATGTGTGACGCTGTTTATGGATGTTATCATTTTCTTTAATTAGCTTATTCAATGAACATTTGCACTGAACTGACTTTTATATCAGTATATATATATATATATATATATATATATATAGATATAGATATAGATATTCAACAACCATTGCTGTTCTCTAGGCTTAAACGATGACGTCATCCGTCTGACCTGACTTCAAGCAGAAATCTAAGAAAATGTAACCTTGTAATTTAGAACATTTGCATAAAGATAAAAGCAAACAGGTGCCATTGTTAAAGGCACAGTGTGTAGGATTGAATGGCATCTAACAGTAAAATGGTAGCCTCTCCTCAGCCTTCCTGAAGAACCAGCCTCCAGCTCTCATCCAAATTCAAAAGCTGTTCTGTATGACTATTCTGAGCTACTGTAAAAACACGGAGGCCTCCATGCGGAGGACCCACCTCCAGAGAAGGTAAACAATTCAAAGCGTAATCATTCTAAATTCAAACCCTACCAGCAGATGCGCAAACAATTTCATCTCGGTCTTACACACTGCACCTTTAAACGTTGCCTTATACTGTCAGATGGAGGGGAAGATGCCGCTTTGCTTCTTCCGGGACCTTGGAGGCATCACACAAACGTATATGTATTCACGGTATGTTGACCGGGCCACAAACTGTAAATCTCTCAAGCGAACGTATTGTTTCTCGTGTCAAAGATCTGGCCGCCCGCTGACACCGCCTCCGTAATTTATGAAATGCTAATTTTACGGACGCTGAAATTTGTAGCGCGGAGTGGAAGGAGAGGTTTAGGTTTAATTGCTGTGGAGCAAAGTACAACGACGAGGCCCAGGAACTGGAGAGGAGCCAGATCCCCCCCCCTCCTCCTCCTCCTCCTCCTCCTCCTCCTCTTCCTCTTCTTCCCCTTCCTCCGTCGGCCACTAATAACACATCACGGTGACAGAGATGCGCCTCCTCTCTACCTCGCCCGTATCGATCTCCTCTCTGGCTGTTAATAGTCCTGTTAAACACCATCTCCTGGATCTTTACTGTGTCTGAGCACACTTAACAATAAAACTACCCCCCACCCCCAACACCTCCCTCCCCCTGTGCTCACACCCTTTAAAATTCCACAGAGGTGGTGGAACAACCAAAACTACCAACAATCACCTGCAGCAGAATATGTTCACATCTGTAGCTGTTTCATAAACGAGGAATTCGTACATTCATTCCTGGAGCTCCGCATTAAAGGCAGGTGTGTCAAACATACGGTCTGCGGGCCAGAACCCGCCCGCCAGAGGGTCCAATCCGGTTGATGGTGTTGGTTTATTGACCTGTACATACTATGCCAAGACACTAGGGGGAGCCCCTGCCGCTTGGAGTCGGTGATCAGGAGAGAAGAAGAGGAGGAGGAGGAGTACAGAGAGTGCGTCTGGTTTGATGTTGGTGTTGCAGCGTTATCTTACATCCTCCTCGACAGTCACACGGGAACGTAATAGATAAGATTCACTGCAATGTGTGACTAGACCACTAGTTGCCCCTGAATCCTACACAACAATGAGTCGATGTTACCATGGTAATCAAATACGCAACATTTTCTTGAACATGGCCCTACTGACCAGCACCGCAGTATCCCAGATGTGGCCATCTTGCGCTGATGAAGGCGTTTGGGGTCTGAGCCGCAGGGACCAGGAGATGGAGCCGCACATCCAGATCAATCGACCATGAGTCAGCGCCACCCCACCTGGACGACACAAATCACCGCCGAGACAGGTCGCTTCAGCGAAATCTCACACACTGCACCTTTAAAAAGACGTAAAAAGAATCAGACGTGCTGTTAAAGTGGTGCAGGACGACGGCACCTGTGTCCATCCTTCACACGGACATTAAATATTGCTAATACAGGGGAAATGAGCAGCGTTTGGGCCGTAAACAGTGCATTAGGTAATTGGCGACGTGGGAAGAGACGGAGGAGGAGGAGGAAGAGGAGGAGGAGGAAGAGGAGGAGAGCGTCTGAGGCGAAAGCTTTTCTGCCCATGTAGAGCAGACGTCCGGGGGGAGAGCGAGTCTTTAGTCAAGGACTTGTGTTTTATTGGTTGAACGATATAAAACATGACAAAATGTCTACTCAAAGAGAATCAAAGAATCTCAAGCCTTCCCATGGGGAAGTCTATATAGGGCAAGAACTCCTCGCATCTCCCTCCCTCGCTTGCTCGCCCTGCTCTCTCCCTCTCTCTCTCTCTCCCTCTCTCTCTCTCTCTCTCTCTCTCCTGGGTGGTGAGGAAGTCTCTGTCAGCCACACAACAGCCACCGTGCCGCTGAAGGTTTCCCTCCTTGCACCACATGAAAACTAAAAACCTTCATCACCGAGGCAGTCGTAGGATTTAAATCAAATCATTTCATTTCTATTGGCCAAAATTAAAAATTGAATTAATGTGACTCATTTTCTAAGAGTTCACTTGGATGGTAATCACATGGATGCATTCAGCTCTGAATTTGTAAAGGTGACATTGTGTCTGACAGTGAGCCACGGGGCGAGGGCACGTCTGCAATTCATATCTGCGATTATTTCAAAACAATTCATAAAACGTTTCTTTTTAAGTACGTTTTGTGAAGTGAGTGTTGTACTGGAGTACGAACAACATGGAGTCTGTTGTAATGTTGGTGTTGATACAGCAAGAGTTGAGTGACTACATTTTTGCCCTTTGTGGTGCTGCACTTTGCAGACGGTCCCTTGGCATGTGCCCCCTCTGCACAGACCTCCAACCCAAATATCTGCTCTCCCACTTCCGCGTGAATGAGACACAATTAACACAAATCGAGTTGTTAAGTCTTTCTCTCTCGTGCCGCCCACCGAAGGCAAGGTAAATTTAGGATCAGTAATTTGTCACAATTTACAAACCTCATGTCATAAATCAACAGCCAAGATAAAAAAGAAGAAAAAAAACGAGCTCTGCAGGTGTCTGCCTCCAACGTGTCGAGATTAAGAAACAATGAAAACAGATCCGTTCTTACAGGGGACTGCACTTGTTTGTGCTTTGAAACTTTCTTTTTTTTGATAGTGGCTCCTCTCTCCTGCAGGAGTCGAGTTTCTCTTTTTAAAGAAGAGAGGGGGAAAAAAGTGAATTTGAGAAACTAAACAGGAGCATAAGTGCGTGGTTTGTTGTTTTTGATTTTCCTGATGCCTCGGGAAGGAATTTGGAGCTTCCGTGGCGAAGCTTTGAAGAGATATTTCTTAAAGGTGTGCGATGTTTTTCCTGTCTGAGATCTGCATTTGATTTTTATTTATCCTGCTAATGTCAAGTATCAGCTCGCACACACAAAATACACAATACACACACACACACACACACACACACACACACAAACATTCTTAGATCAGAGAAATGTTCCTTAAAGACAGAATATATTACTGCAGCAGACAGACGGAGATTTTACATTTTCACAGATTCTTATGCAGACAGAGATTTTTTTTTCTATTCCTCTTTGGTCTTTGGAGACACCTCCATCATTTTTATATTCATCCATGTGACTCCATCGAAGCTTTTAGTCTAAAAACTGATAAACTGAGCCATAAACCCACAGGCTACCACTTTAAAGGTACAATGTGTAAGATTTAGGGGGAATCATCACCATTTCTATTGGCTGAAAAGGAATATGAAATAATTACACTGATCTCTTTGTGAGTGAATAATCACCCGGGTGTATGAATGTAGTTTATTGTAGTCTAGTCGACTGGGCTAACGTCTGTTGATCATTGTAAATGAATGCATTAGAACAAAATAACTGTTATAGTGGCTCGTTTCTTAGAACTAAGATCAAAAAGGATGTTTTAGTTGCCTGGATTTTATTGAATGTAGAAAGTGTAGAAGAACCCAATATGTTTGATCGTGGCACATTAAACTATTTCTCTAATGTCTTTTTCTAAGGAAAGAAACAAAGAAAAGGCCTTAAGGTGTTTTTTTTATTATCTGATCAGCTTTTCAACCATTGAGGTCATCATTAAAAAAAACTCTTCAGATCAACACCCTCACCATCGTCCTGTGACTCTTTAAAAGAGGAGCCATAGGAGGAAGCCTCCACTGTATTTGCAGTGCTCCTCCTGCAGAGGTGACCTCCTGACCCGCTGCTAAAATGCCACCGAGCACACGATCGCTCAGCGCCGCACGGCGACATGACACTTCCCCACTGATGTGTGTTATTCTCGGGCTGTAAAGCTCAGGTGCTGCGACTGTGCTCATGTAGTGCTACCCAATGATTCATAAACTCTGCTGAGTCGGCGCGTTGCCGAGATGTGAGCATTTTTCTCCGGATGCGTTCGCAGTAATAGCTCCATTCTGAATTATGGCGTCGCTGAAGGTGGCAATCATGTCGCCAAATTACTCACCGCGCTTGACAATAAAAAGGGGAAGAGGACGGAGAGCGGCGTCGCCGGTTCCATTTTACGCGGCGGCTTTAAAAAACAGAAACACACACACACACACACACACACACACTCGCCAAATCAATAGAACCGGTTCTGAAAGGGCATTTGGATCAATATGGAAACAGCGGTGACTGCGGCTTATCTTTGTCCCTCCTCTTCCAAACGACGCGACGGAGATGAAAGATAAGTGGGGTTCTCACGGTGAGGGGCGCCCCAAGGCTCGGCTCTCGGATCCCTCACCCTCTGCGCACGCGACTCGTCACGCTTGTCATTGCGATGTTCCCGAAGGTGGCTTCATGTGAAGGGGCCCAGGAGGCAGAGAGGTGAAGGAATACACACCGACGTCAGAGCGCGCCGGGGGGGGGGGGGGGGGGGGGGGGGGAAACAACTTTACACGTACATGGCCTGATGAGGAAAGCCCGCTCACACGGATTAGCGCGGCGCCCCCTGTCAGAACAAACTCTGACGAGATTGCAACAATGATGTTCTTATTACGTCCTCGCCGGATGAATTACCGCACAGAAGCCTGCGAGCTTTTAGCGGTGGGCTCAGTAGCGGTGGGCAGATGGTATCAGAAACTTATATGTGAATGTATATGAGTGAGAAGGATAGTTTTGGATGATGCTGTTTGATTGGAAGTGACTGTCATTGATCACTATCCCCTCAGAGCACATACACATACACACTTTCCTTTCTTCTCTGGGGAAGAGGAAAGAAAAACACAAATTTCGAATTATAAACATCTTCGGCTGTAAATCATGAAAAATGGCAACGGAGTCACGAGCTGCTGCTGCTGCTGCTGCTGCTGCTGTTGTTGTTGTTGTGTCTTGGTGTTTTGATTACAGCGCATCAACACCAACGTGGGCCCATACCACCAAAAGTTCCGCTTCATTTCTAGTGTGCATTTTTCAGATGTTAGAAATTCAGTCTACATCATCTCCTTTGTTGTTCGCCTTGTAAACCTGGCGCGGGGAAATCGCTGCAATAACCGAAGGCGCAACCGCTCGTTACATCAGTCTGTAATAAAATCATGTATCCTCATTACTTTATGGACTCGGTACATTAATGTTTAATGTTTTCCTCCGCGTATTATCCATGTCTGTGTAGTCCATTAAGACACGGACGCCCTTGCTTGTTCCTGTGAGCGATTTGGCTCGATGGCGAGCTCTAAATAAACTCGACTCTGGCAGGTTTACACGTGGAGGCCAAACAGCAACGAGAAGGAGGCGATTGTGCTGCCTGCGCGAGAGGCATCTCAATGTGTTTCCAACCCGCTTCAGACCAACATGTGAGAGGCCACTCGTTGGTGGATCTGGACGAAAATAACTTGATCATGACTCACGAGCTCGTGCATATGGTCGTCACCGCGCCAACGACACAGTGAGAGTCCTGGCGTCACAATACTACTGCATGAGACTGCTTTTTCCTTTTTTTGTAAAGTCAATTTGTTTTGTTCCTCCGGAAGCTAAAAATGTGCCCTATTCAACAAATGTTGTTGCAGTTCCTGCTGGTCACCAACAGAGGTTGATAAAGGTCACGCATGACTTCACGTCCCGTGGAGCACACAGTGATCAGAGTGCTGAGCGTATTAAGGTAATGTGATATTTACAGTCTGCTGTGCGTCCTGCGCTGGTTCCAATCTCTCTGCAGCTTTCCTGCAATTGTCTCCACTTTAATTGCTTTACTGCCCCCTGAATACCCTCTCTGCTTTCTCTGCTTCTTGCTCCCTACATTTCTCTCTCTCTCTCTCTCTCTCTCTCTCACTCAATATCACTCCCTCTCTCTCGCACACACACACACACACACACACACACACACACATACACACACACATATACACACTCTTCTTCTGGCCCCGAGTCAGACAGGGCAGCTGCAAAAGGCCTCAGCAATGCGGGCTGACAAGAAGTGACAGCTCTCTGTATCACTCCCTGGCACTGACAACTGACAGATGGATACCACTCACACAGACTGCAGGGGAAACGAGGGCGTGGGGGGCAGGCGCGGGGGGGGGAGGGGGGGGGGGGGGGGGGGGGGGGGAGGGGGGGGCGTTGAAGGGGAAGAGGACAAGGGGGGAAAAACACAGCGTTACTGTATTTTTTAAATAATTTTTTTACAAGGAGCTGTTGTGTGATGGAGCGCTTAGCGGGATAACAAGTGTGTGTCATGACAACCTCAAGCTCCTTAACACACAAACACACACGTGCACGAAGCCAACGGTCTAAAGATGCACAAACAGTGAAAAATGACAGCTGAATTAAAAGGACTATGTTTTTGTTTTTTTTAACTTAAAATATTCAGAATTAACCGAAACATATCATTTGTGTATCTTTGAATAATAATAACAGTCCTGATATCACTGTCAGTGTATAGTATTAACAGAGGACTCGGAGCCTATCTGCAATACCTCATTTTCGCCACTAGGGTCAGTTGTAAGCCCCTACAGTGCTCATGTTGCCTCTTGTCCACACACTGCTTGCAGATCACTCACTCATTAATCCCCAACATGGATATTTATATCACTTCCTGTACTTGTTTCAAAGTAAAAGCCTTTTTGAGGTTCTTGTCGACTAAATGCATTTTTAGTACCGATGAGACTTTTATCTATTTAGCCAGAATGGAAGTCTGATCATTTTACTGACAAGGGCTGTGGTCATATCAAATGATCTGTCAGTCTGAGCTCAATGATCTGAAATAAAGTGGAGGTGATGAGAATGTGTTAATGACTTTATATAATTGGACTGACTATGGTGAAAAAAAAGAATATATCCATTGTTCTGTGACAATGCCTGGAATAGATTTTTTTTCAGTGTACATTTAAGGGTATGTGTGTGTGTGTGTGTGTGTGTGTGTGTGTCTTCAGAAACACTTTGTTCTCTCCATCACTCACACGCAAGATGTTTTTAACATGTTGTTCCTCATGTTTGAAAGGATGTGAACACGTCAAACGCGTTAATGCGAAGACATTTTCACTATTTCAGGATTTTCAGCTCTGACACGCTGGAGACAGTCAACTATCACTTTCCATCAGTGCATGATGTCTGTTTCCTCTTTTCACAACAACAACAACAACAAGAACATCATCACACTGGATGTAAAATATGACGACAGTTCAAACAGAGAAGGGTTTTTGCTCCTCTGCTGCTGAAATATGCTGATTGGTTTGTTGGCTGGTACACGTCCGTCTGACTTTGCCAATGTCAAAGAGACAATCATTGAAATTTAAAGTGCACAATTGAAGTTATGTATTTTGCGCCATCATCGCATCATCATGCATCAAAATCAACGGCGACGTCAGAGAATTTCAAGATGGAATTTACTGAGGTGATGTCATTGGCTGAGGCACATGTATATCACTTAACGTTGTTGCGTCATAACTTCTCTCATTTATGGACTCAAATCTGAACTGAGGACAGAGGAAGATTCTCAGATATAAATGTTTTGTTTTATGCTGTTAGAAATGACCTTATATGACCTTATCATGGATATATTTTAACTATTTATACGTCTGCAGATTTTCTTACCTCAGTGGTTTTGTTCCGGTCGTGTTCACGTCAGAATCAGCCGGACTGTGACTGCGACGGTTTGAGACTGATAAACAGAGGAAAGGAGAAGAGTTACCTCAAGGTGCTTCACAAAAACGATAATGAATATTCTGAAAGTGGCATCAGAGGTTTGGCAAAACAGGTCAATATATTCATGTCAATATATCTTTTCTTCTTCAAACATATTGTAAAATATAAAGAGAACAAACCATATATATGAAACGTCATACATACATCAAACATTAAAAACAAGAATAAATCATATAATATATAAGTGCAGACACGTCAATTATATGAAAACGACAGAGTTGTATTTCGACATCATTTAAAAAATAAGATAAAAAGCAAATAGGCAAAGCTGAAAGTCTCCCCTCGACTTGGCTGCCACGGAATCATCATCCTCCACTCTGAGGAATCAAATATTACTCTTAACTGTAAAAGCCCCATGTGGGGAGATTTGGCAAAGTTGGAATTTCGACATGCTCAGATTTGAGCGTAAGTCGGCACACGCTAAGCGCCGTGCTGAGTCTGATTGAACTAATAAGCTCGCGCCTGAAACCTTAAGTGACACCGTAAAACAGCCACGGTGTCAAGTCTCCAAACGGGCGACGCCACAGCCAGGCGACGCTGACATGAGCATTGTGTATCGGAGGTGAAGAGTGTGGTAATGTTGTCAGCGCGGCCCCGAGGCCTCCGAGCCATCATCCAAACAAGAGCCGCGCCCATTGCGCCCGCCCGCCCGCCGCCATCTCGTTACTGGCTGGCGCTCATCCTGTCAGTCTTCCCCACGCCAGGCTTGCTGTTCTGATTACTTCCTCTCCGCTTGCCGCATCCCCTCACGTCGGGCTTGACCCTTTCTAATTACGTAAAAATGATATTTGTTTTTTACTATTTTTTTCCCCTTCTTTTTTTCTGGAGGCTCCTGAACATCAGACCTCGTGATGGTGATAGCTCCAGTCTCCCGTGGCCATCACAGCCACAGTCTCCTCATGAATGCGCCGATCGCTGAGGGCGGCTTGTTTTCTTGGAACGAACGGAGTCTGATGAGTTTGATTTGGAGCCAGGAGGAGAGAGAGAGAGAGAGAGTGAGAGAGAGAGAGATAGAGAGAGAGGGAGAGAGAGAGAGAGAGAGAGAGAGAGAGAGAGAGAGAGGGAGAGAGAGAGAGAGAGGCTGCCGCTATGCGAGAACCCCGAGAACATCCAGTACGTAGTCAGATCGTGGCTCTCTCCCGTATCAATGAGAATACTTTGTTCCGTCTGAACTCATTTGTCCTGACATTTCAGCCACGATGCAAAGTGTCGAATGATATTCGGGACGGCACAACAACAACACATGTGCTGGAATTGAATTAATAACGTTAACACAAATGTGGACAAACAACAGCTCCCCGGGTCTCGAACGGAGCGACGCATCAATCCGTCTTTTTATTACCCAGTAACACAAACACCTTCAGACATAAAGTGCCGATTCAATATCACAGCTCTGTTTTTAAATGCAGATTTAAAAAAAAAAAATTTTTCAATCTATTCTGTGACGGTGAGAGGAACAAACTACTCAACATTCTGCTTCAGCGCCAACAGAAATTCAAGAGCTGGTGAAACACAACTTTCAAAACAACTTCCTGATATTTCCTAGACTCAGTGGTTTCGAAGCAAAGGTCACAGGTTTGAATCCCACTTTGGACACTGCTGCAGAGTCACTGCCCCCTAATGGCCCTATGTCACTGGAGAAGCGGTTGAATTTGACATGGCACTTCCCAGACCATGCAAATAATATAACCCGTTTAGCTAGCAAGTGTAGCCTCTGTTTGTAGCAGCCAAGCTAGCTGCTGATGCTAGGCTAACCAGCTCCTGATAAACAACACCAGCCCTCTCATATAAACAGACAGCGACAGGGCTAGAACATGTATTTTCAAGTGTTGTGAAAAATAATAATAATAATAAACTCACTTGAACCATGCAGTGGTTTCTTTTTATTATTATTTGGCCACTACAGTTCAGCCTTTCACTTCCTCTATGAAGCATTTCCTGTTGCTGAGCCTTCAGTGGGAGATGTAGTGCCATCTAGTGGTGAAGTTACAGACAGCAGCCAACTACACACACATTCAGGAATTTAACTGTTTTTGTCTTCACAAGTGGCAAAGATTTGTAGTTTTAAAGTTAATCAGTGGTGGAATAAGTTTGGCAAAAAAAAAAATTAATATAATCATGGGCCATGACCTGACTCTCTTAACGAGGTATGAATTGTCACACTGTAAATAAGACAGGTATCATCAGTAAAGGAGATAATATCCAATTTAGAGAAGATCAGCCTCCTCCTACAAAAAGTTATTTAACAGTAACATCTTCTCATTTTCAGTCCCTGAAATAAATCCCTCCTACACACACACACACACGCGCGCACACACACACACACAAACAGAAGAAATCTGCCATGAAACTTAATCACAGAAGGTCATGTTGGTGAACGAGGAACAGATTAAATTAGCATAGACTCAGATATGGAAAATGACTTGTGTCAAATCAAACTGTAGCACAATTACAATATGTTAATTACTTATTTCATTAAAGTGGTTGATTGCGGTTCACGGACGAAATCACGCGGACTGAAACACCTGGAAAGAGGTGATGATGCTTGAACTGCCCCCCTTCCCCTCGCCCCCCCCCCCTTCTGTCCCTTTCCTCTCCCCGTCTCTCCTTGTCATCGCGTCTCATCTATCGTGGCTTCGGCTTTTCATACGGAGCATTAATTGCCTGAGCGTGCCGCAGAAAAAGAAAAAAATTAGCTTCAAAGGGCACAGGACTTCTCATTTGTTCATCAAAGGGAAGATGATGAGGAGCGCGAGATCATATGACCTACCCACAATGCTCCTCCAGGGAAGCACAGAGCAGATCAGCCTGTGGGAGGCGGCCAATGAAAACATGGGGGGAAAATATGAAGGCGAGGAAGGTTATTTGGAATGTTCCTATTTTTCTTGAAATAATACATCATTTTGAGGAAACACCAGCCGAGGTCATGTGTTTACTGATTTAGCTTAAAAGGTTCAGTGTGTAAGATCTGGTGACATCTGCTGGTGAGGCTTCCTCTCGAGCACGCAGGAGAAGCTATGGTAGCACTCGATTTTCATTACAGCTCAAAAGATGGTGAGTACTCTCACTCTGGGCTACTGTAAAAAAAAAACACAGGACCTGCTCCTGAAATAAACACACATTAAATATTGACCAAAATCCTACACACTGCACCTTTAAAAGGTGAAGAAAACAGAAGTTTAAAGTTAACAAATGGGTTCTGAAGTGATCTCATCTTCATAAAGCGGAGGCTTCTGTTTGTCTTTAGTTTGTCTGTTTGCAAACAACCAAGCAGAAACGAAGCAACACAGTCAGGTGTGCAGCAGCAGCAGCAGCAGCAGCAGCAGCACATCGTTAGCCTTCAAAGCTAACACTGCAGGACAATACAGGAAACAAGCACAACAACAGACTCAGGATGTGCACGACAACACAAACACACAACACCAACCTGGATGAGGAGAAGCAGCAAGATGATTCAATCCCACATGAGGATCCACGATGATGTAATCCATGCCTGCACCAACATGGCAGGAAAACCCCACAGTGAGGCCTTCAGCTGATTCCACGACCAGATTTTATATATTCAGATTTTGTTTTTTTTACTTAACAAACAGGAAGTGACTTCCTGTTTGTGACAGATCAGAGGTAAACAAGAAATCACTGAGAAAATAAGCAGCAGCAGGGAAGACAACAAGTGTGTGCAGCAGTTAGTCCTGGGCTCGGTCACACCTGCGCTGCATGAGGTGAGGGACACGAGAGGGGGCGGGGTCCCGGACAGGGTTTGGACCGCCCTCCGCAGAGGGAGTGTTGCATTTGAGGACAGCTCGGAAATCTGAGCGTGGAAGTTCATCGTAGTCCACGGTATCAACGCTGTGCACTGTTTGCTGTGGATCACAACATCAGCGATAATCCTGCCGGCTCCATGTTAGTGAATGGGACTAACATGAAAAGACAAAGTAAACATGAAATACCTTTGAAATACCTCTGACATTTTAGATGGCTCGAAAGACAATTAGTTTAGTTTAGTTAGGTAACAATTCATCGCATTGCGCTCTTTACTTCAGCCTGGCTCTGTTGTGGTTTGTACTCAAGTAGAGGCAAGATGGAGGCCAGTGACTCGCCCACATGAGCCTCATAAACACTACAATAACCTATGGGTCTTTATATGCAGTCTATGGCAGACGTGTCAAACACAAACCCGGCCCACGGAATAATTTTGCAAAGGGTAAAAATCACAGAGAAGATGAAGAGACGTTGGTTAATTGACCTGCACTTACTATGCCAGGACACTAGGTGGAGCCTGTGCCACTAGTTCGTGGGATGTGAACATTTTCAGAATGTTTTTTTTTTGCACCAAACCAAAGGGACGTTATTGTTGTTTACACGTTATTATGAATGTCCTTGCAGATCACTATTGGTTATTATATATTGTTGTCTTTCGATGAACGGTATCGAAAGACAGAACAAAGGCTCCGCCCCGAAAGAATTCGTTCGACTAGCTTGCCGAAAGTAAACCGAGCGAAAGCGGAAATAAAACTTCGCATCTGGATGGAAACTTCAGGGACATCGGACCTGGGCGGGTTTTCAGTCAGCGTCCGCCGCCTCGTTGCTGCCCCCCGACTGTGACCGTTTACACTTCCACAGCACAAACACGCATGAAATCTGACGAAAAGGACGACGGCAGCCTCATCAAAAATAATTCACTCCTGAATACATCTCTGCTACATTGGATTAGCCGCTGGTCATAAATGAGACACAGACTTCATCAACTTTCCAGCAATTTCAACTGACAGCTGATAACCCCTCAAACATCCCGGCAAACATTAGCCCTGCCTCTCAGAATGATAGACTGTATTATGTTCTAATCTTCCCTCAAATACTCGATAAGAAAGGCTAATTTGAGCGCTGATGGAGTGGAGAATACAGCTGAAGCTCCGGACTATAGATACAGATATGGTATCGTAATCACAAAGAGGCCTGACTGCACACATTTAGAAACAAATTGCTCTCTTCAACGAGTCCAATCACAGTTTCGCAGAGTTGATGCGGGCAGATTGAATTCCCTCTAAATTGGCATGGCAATGTCACAGATGCCACTTCAAATGAGGTTTGAACATATATTCATTCTGTAGCTCATTGGCTTATGTTAATCCTTCCCATTTGCCACTTGTCAGAGGCAAGTGTCATTTAGCGCCGCCATCATCTCGCAGTCTTTCAGCTGCTCGCTGACTCGAACAAGGCGTGTCAGTCTCTCAATCAGCCGCTGAGACTTTCACATCAGCTCTAACTTACACACATAATAAATTATGCTCCAAATGTATCCAATTTGGAAAAATGCGAGGGCCTTTGTGGAGTGATTCACTGATCTCAAGCTGCTGGTGTCGCCTCCACGCGGCTCCGACTCCGTCCTCCATGCAGATTTGCACGTGATGAGGCGAGCAGGCGTGGAGCCGAGTGTCCTCTGCGCCGCTGCGCGAAGTGAACCGCGCCACGCGCGGGTTAATACATCCTGCAATTCAGACTCTACATTTCTATACTAATGAAGAGCAGGTGATTTGCAGGAAACACTGCAAGATATTGAGAAAAGAGATTTTAGCCATGTACTATTTTCAAGAATCACACTCGAATATTATCAATGACAATTATAATCATAATGTATAACAATGATAATAATAATCATAATGACAAGGTCTGTCACCTTTCTATATATAGTCATACGCAGAATTCTTTTAGCCCTTAAAGTCCATAGAAAAGGTCCACCGGTGCATGTGCCTACATATAGTAGTTTTGCCAACTACAGCTTGGGTGGGCGGAGCTTAAGTGGCGAACTCCTCCTCCTTCCTGGTTCATCCTAAAACAGGCAGAGGCGGAGCACAGGTAGAGGTGGGGGCGGCCCGTGGCGCTGTCACAGCATCCACAGAACACGCCAGGTCGGCCCAGAGGCCACGCCCCCTTGATCAGGCACAATTTCAAACCTCGATAGAATAAACAGAAGAACATGCGACTAGTTGAGACCAAAACCGTGGTTTGTACCAGACTTTAAACAAATTTAAATCACATCTGACGTTGACAGTTTTAACATGGGAGTCTATGGGGATTGACCCGCTTTTGGAGCAGGCCTCAAGTGGCCACCCTGTGAACTGCAAGTATTTCCACTCCAGTATTGGCCTCATCCATCAGCCCCGGAGATTACTGTCAAATCTTTAGGACGTTTGGGCATTTTAAATTATTTTGTATCTTTCGTTTACATTGTATTTCACATTGTTTTGTGCTTTTCTTCATATTTGGTCGAGTCTTCTTACTTTAAACTGACTTCCTCTTCTTGCCATTTGCAATTTGCATTCATCTTGCTTCCTTTTTACTTAAAAGATCCAATTTTGGAAGTGGGACGTTGCAGGAAGCAGCGTGAAACCCCGCGCGCGCGCACGTGTGTGTGTCTCACGCTTTGATTATTGTGATGAATGATTATCATCTCTGCTGCTCTCACAGGGCAGCGCCGTACAGGAGTGACCAGCTCCTTCCGCCATTATCTCTCATCTGTTTGTGCAAACGGCACTTTAATGCTTCAGAGGAGATGTGTCGGAATAACATTAGAATAACTGGATGTGAAAGAGGAGGCTCGCTCTGGTGGGGCCTGCTGTTGGAAGACATTGTGTGTGCGGGAGTCTGTGTTTGTGTGTAGCGCTACAGACAGGAGCGCGTGCATGCAAGCATGCATGCGTGTGTGTGTGCGCGCGCGCGTGTGTGTGTGTGTGTGTGTGTGTGTGTGTGTGCATGTGCGTGTGTGTGTTATGTGTGCAGGAGAGCCTGCGTTCGCCCTGTCACATGATAAATGTTCTCTCTCTTATAATCTATGTGCTTCAAAATATGATGTATGTGAGGATGAACTTTGAATTATAACCTAAAGAGTGAATCATTAATCTTCTGACTTTGGTGGGGAGTGGACCAGAGGAATCCATTTTGTGTGTTTATGTTTTATGAATAATGCAATATTGCAACTGGCCGGGCCGGATCTGGCCAGTGACGGTCACATGTACGGGAGCGGACGTTCGAGTGTACGGCTTTGTTTACTTGCGAGGAAAAGGAGGTAAATACGTGACGCTGCTCAAAAGGAAGGTCAACACATGCTATTAGGACATTACATGTTCTATATTTAGGACAGCGTGACCCCTGTGCTCCGGAGATACAGGTATGACCCCAGAGTTATAAAGTTCAGATACTGTTTCATGATCGAAGAAGTAGAAAGTGAATGTTTCTGCAAAAAGTCAGTTGAAATGTAATCTTTATAAAACAGTAAAAAACATAATAAATATACAAAGGAGGTCGAGTTTTGCAAAGGAAGAAAAAATTGCTATATACCCTAATCCATGCAAAAATATCTAATATACAGTGACACCTAGTGGTGAAATTGCATGATGGAGAAATGTGTCGCACGGCAGAGAGCTAATGAGGCTCGCAGCGGCCGGTTCACTTGTCGGCCATCTTGCCGATGCCTAACTCCTCCTACTTCCTGGTTCATCCAAAAACAGACAACAGGTCGAGCGGTGGTGGGCCCACGGTGCTGACCATCTTAACATGGGAGTCTATGGGAATTGACTCGCCTCTGGAGTCAGCCTCAAGTGGCCACCTGGTGAACTGCAGCTTTCTCCACTTCCCCTACTGGCCTCATCCATCAACATTAGAGGATGCCGCTTGGTGTAAACATGAGGCCGAATGATTTGTATTAGAACTAAACACAGGTCTGTATCTTCACTCTACTGCCCCACGTCATTTGAACATAATAAAAGATTAGATGTAATAAAATAATACAACAATTATCAGTCTGAGCGTTAAATACGTTTTCCCTCCCCCACATCCATTCTGATCTGATAGTAAAAAGCAGCCTCCTCTGCTCTGACCTGGATAACAACGCTGTTGGAGCCTCTTCTGCAGTTTGACACATGGTCGTTGGCGTGCGGCGGCAAACGGATGGTGACATTACTGTCGGAGGACACGGAGCATCAGCGGGCCCCTTAACGCGCCGGCGGTGGGAGGGGCCACATAACGAGGAGCCGGGGCCCGAGCCATCGCAGACGCAATTTAAGTTGAAATCAGACCTGAGGGAAACAAAGAAAGCCCCGGTGACACCGGGGGCCGCTCCGACTAAATCACCTCTCACGTTGTGTCGGCGCCGCACCTGATAAGTCGAGCGGGTTTCCACATTTCCCCGTGAAAAGCCTGTGGCCACTCGGCTGGAGGACACCGCTGGGGCATCCGGACCGAAATGACAATTTGAAATTGCAGCGGCGGCCGATTGCGCGGCGGCTGTGCGCTCCCAGCGGAGAAGGATAATTGACTGAGAAGATGCATAAGAGACTGTAAAATTGTAGCAGGACGTGTTTTTGTCCGAAATGATGGGAACAGATCTCCACTTTTATTGCCGGGTGGAGGAAATAAAGGCAAACTGCGGAGGAGCGGCCCCCGTCTCCTGCTGCAGTAAAGAGAGGCGGGAGGCGTGACTCAGGTAATCGTCCGCGCAGTGAAAAGGAAATTAGACGTCAACTTTTGGGGGAAATTAACACTCAGTCTTCGCAATAATTTATTTATTTTTTTTTTTTTGGCAAGGTGGAGATGCGTAGCTTTTATGAGGCGATGTGGGACTTTTAGAAAATTAAGAAATATACACGTTTTGACGATTTCATAACATTTGACAAAGCAAGTGGACTGGAATATCATTTGATTGATGAAGAATCACATGTCGTGAAACGTGACTGAGATTCTCTAGAACTGAGCATTGGTTCACACACCCATCTTCCTCCTTGTTTACAGCCGCCTCTCTCTCGCCCTCTTTCTCTCTCGCCCTCTTTCTCTCTCGCCCTCTCACTGTTTGACAGTGTGGTTGAAGGTGATGACAGAGAGCAGATTATTGACAATGGGCGGAGAACAACATTTCATGTGAAATGAGAAAATCAGTGGCTGCGTGGAAAAGCCACTGTGTTTACCTCTTTTCATTGAAGCAGGAGAATGTGGAACTTTCTATTTTAGTTTGGTGGAGACATTTCTGATGATCCAGTTTGTTTTAGTTGACTTTAAAAACAAATACACGTATTGTTTTACTTTGCTTATATTTGCAGTTTAGCCTGAAACTCAAATTAGTGAGACCATCATTAGGGGGTCAGAGTTCACCAGAATGTTTTCATACAATATCATAATAATAATCATAGCAAGAAGAAGAAGAAAAAATAAAGCACTTGTTAAAGGTTCATTGTGTAAGTTTTTTAGTGAAACAATATCTATTTAAATTGGTAGAAATGGACAACAAAAATTCTTCTGATCTTTTCACCAGTGTGTGTGTATATATATATACATATATATATATATATATATATATATATATATATAAATATATATATACAAATATACACACATATATACACATATAAGTGTGTAGAGAGAGAGAGAGAGGGAGAGAGAG
>JAFBJT010075234.1:68963-94142 GCA_016785325.1 Chascanopsetta lugubris
GGGATGGATGGATGGATGGATGGATGGATGGATGGATGCTCATGAGGCTGGATTTGTCGCGATCGTTATTACTATTTCTATTGACCAAAAAACCTCCAGCTGGTCTTCGAACCTGAATTCACTGGAGCATGAATCTGCATCGTCTCTCCAGCACATGGGCGTCCATGAGGAATCCTCTCACCTCCTCACCTCCACCAAACACTTGACCCCCCCGTGTCTCCCCTTAGGACCCACGGGGTAACAGGGTAACACCCCGTCACCCTGCGGTGAAACTGACTTCGACGGGAATGCGGTGTGGTCAGCAGAAGAGGTGATGCTCGTGGACAGTTACAGCCCAGATGTATAAGCGGCGCAGTGGAGATGGCACATTGCCTTCAGCAAAGATGGGAGTAATGGGGGGGGGGGGGGGGGGGGGGGGGGTGGGGGGGTGGGTGGGTGGGTGGGGGGCGGGGGGTTGGGGGAGTAGGGCGGGTGGGGGTGGGGGTGGATGACAAATGCAGATGGAAAGTGACTCTGACAAAAATGATAACGGCATCGGTCTTGAGGGGATGACGGAGGTGAAGGCGGGATGCTGCTTAAAATATTTAATAATTGATACGGAGGCAGCGAGATGTTGTTTGACCCTGGAGGAGTGTGAATGTCATCCGAAAATTACCAAGACTTTGAAGTCAAATACATTAATGATGCGTGTGCGCGTGTGTGTGTGTGTGTGTGTGTGTGTGTGTGTGTGTGTGTGTGTGTGTTTTGGACACTAAACTGTCTCTGCATTAATAATCAATGTTTGTCTTCAGGAAATAGAATTTTACATTTCACACGTCTCCGGGCAGATTCCTGTGACAATGATTAAAACTGGGGATGCTGCTCAAATAAAAAACCAGTGGAGCCCCAAATACTGACAGCTGATTGGCTGCACACGATGAACAATAAAGCGCCATACTACTACGTCACGATATTGTTTAGGACTAAAACTGTCTTCGATATCCTGATTATAATGTTATAATTCGACTGATTCAACAATCATCACGACTCTACCTACGTTCGTACGTGACAATTCCTTTTCATATCATCTTACTTTATATTTATTGCATATCTACGCTAAATGGTATTTCTGAGAAACAGCTTGTATAATCCTCCTTGTAAGGAAAGCGTGACTCAGCACTTATACTATAATTAAGTTGCCATTCAACGCCGCTCAATTCAAAGGTAATATGCAGAATTGTAAACACTCAAAGATTCATTCTAAATGAAAGACAAAGTCTTCATGAACTCCAACACACCGAGTGACTTCAAACAGCAGTGGAGTGATGATGGAAGTGTGACTCAGTGTGACTGTGGACCCACTTCATGTTTACAGTGGGAGGGGAGGCGCTGTGGATTACAGCCTGTGGAACGCGCGGGTTCCTCTCCATATGGCTGAGTGTGGACACCCAGCGTGGACTCAGTGGGACGCTGGACCAGCTTCAGCCTCATCAGTCCTCAAACCTCCCTCGGAAATCTCCCCCCCGTCTCCTCGGAGACGTCGGCACCAATCAGACGGACGGAGGCGCGGGACGCGAGGAGCCTCAATCCTCTTAGTCTGACGTCTGAGCGGAAACAGACAATTAAGAGGCCGCAATTAACAAAGTGCAGGAGATTAAGGATGAGCCCGGGTTAAGTCCATTATGTGGCGACGCGGGGGGGAAACGGACACAGGTAAATAATGTTCCAGGTAAATAATGTTCCGGTTCACTCTGAGGATCCTTCTCCTCACAGCTCCTCATACGAACCACGTGAATCTAGAATCTGTAACTCTCTGTTATGAAAAGTTGACCTTTGAGCTGGGGGGGGGGGGCGGGGGGGGTCACACCCTGGAGCTGACCCCTGCACCACTGTGGCTGATCTATGGTTTACATGGAAACTGTGATAAAGACGCATCAAAGCAGAACCTTCAACTGGAAATAGAGGTTTGTATTTCCAGAGTTAAAGGGCCAGAACGTCAGATTAAAAAGTGCACGTGAAAATACAAAACGACTGAAAAAGACAAAAGAGACACAGAGGGTCTCCACGTTGGCGTGAAACACTTTCTAAGACACAAGAAAGGTCAACTGGGGGAAGCAAAAGATCTCCGTCACTCCTTAAATAAGGAGGAACGTGGAGAAACCATGATGAAACCACTCCAGAGAAATGCTGACTCACAAAGAAAGAGATGTAAATGTGTCTATAGAGATACAGTAAGATACAAAAATGTCCATTAACAATCAATCTTTGTCTAACTTACGTCCGTTTATTCTATGAAGGTTTGAAATTGTGCATAATTAAGGGCCATGGCTCCGCCTCTTTGCCCATGTTTGGATGAACCAGGAAGTAGGAGGAGTTAGGCCTCGGCAAGATGGAGACGAGTGAACCGCCCACTTCACACCCGGCAGAAACCTACGGGAGACGTCACGGACCACACGTCCGTCTTTATCCATAGTGTATGTTAATGTAAACAACATTTAGCTTTTAAAGGTTCAGTCCGCAGCTTTCAAATCCCACTGGCTCTGTTTTGTTTTTGTCTCTTTGTATGAGGAGGATGAGGTTTCACCATTCCAGCCCGTGGACTGACTTCTATTCCCTCTCCGTCCTGGGGATGGAAATGAACGGAAGGGACGTCTCCGCGACTGCTGCTCGGGTTCACTGCTGCAACATCGGTGGGACTGAGTGAATGTTGGGTCCTGCGCCTTTAAAGTCTGAGCGGTGGAGACGCTTGGCCTCGTCCTCTCGGGCGCAGAGCGCGACGATACCGACGCCATCACTCTGCTAAATGAAGTTCTCGGCAGCGAAATTAAAGTTGGACTGATGTTCCTCAGAAGTTCTCTCTCTCTCTCCCTCTCTCTCTCTCTCTCTCTTTTAAATACGACGCCCACCTCGCGTAGACAAGGGGAGTGAGGAGAGCGAGGGGGTGTTTGGAATAGTGAGCCTTGTTGAAAAGGCCATTTGGACACTGTCTGGTGAATTTGATGACCCAAGGGTGTAAGGGGGCGGAGCTATTGATCAATATGTAAAAAATAATGATCTCAAATTCTTATGGATTTTAGAATCCAAGGCTATCCCTTAGAATCCAAGGCAAAGAACTTTGACATCAAAGGCACAACCCCTGATGACGTCACTGACAAAAACCAGCCCTATGGGCTTACAACATCGATAAATAAAACATGTATAAGATAACACCATTTCATAAACAGTGCAACATAAAGTACGTAAACTGTAACTTCAGTCAGGCTGTAAACTGTACGTCTCTGTGCATAGACAGATGATACTGTGTGGTGGAAGTGGGTTCATCAGGTCACAGTCCTCTGTTTTGAGTTTGGGTGGTGGGGGTGACCCCACTGACGCTATTCAGATCACAATGTCAGAGAGCACCGGAGCCACAGGGTCAACAATCGGACCCCACATCTCATCAAAACACACATCCGCCATCACCACAGCTCCGATAAACAACTCGGCCCCGGATAACAGCTGAAGCCATTTGTCGTTTTACATGAAATCATCGACATATCTTGACACCATCCCGGAGCGGGGAGCAGATAATGGCTGCGCTGTTTTTGGATTCGTCAGCAAAAGCCTCCACTCAAACGTCCTATTTCTGACAAAGCTTTTATGCAGGTATTAACCTGATGATCAGGTCACAGGTAATCAAACACAGGTTAATGGTGTGCGTCACGCCTCCCCTCTTCATTTTCATAACAGTATCCTCGATGACAGAGAGACAACACAGGGAACACTGTTTGTGTATAACAGTTGTGTGAACCCATTGAAAAGCTCCGCGCGGAGAAACTTGCACTCTCGAGTTTACAGCCTCCTGTGCTGTGAGTGTAACGCGTTAACATGAACACGAATAACGCGTGAAGATTTAACGTCGGACAAACAATAACAAACTTAACTGACGGATCGGTGGGTTCCGAGAGGACGCGAGGGCGTACCAGCCCATCTGACGGCCTGCGTCCACAGACACATCTCTACACAACAAACACACAAAGAACTGGAATTAGTACATTTTAGCTTCTGTATGGATCCTGATATGTCCTCAAATATGTGAGCAGGTATAGGGGCTAAATCATAAAAGCATTTTAGTGCAATGGTACTTGAAAATGCAATGCAATTTGGAGTTGAAGGCCAGGTGGGAAGTCAATAGCAGGGCATTTCCATATCTTAAAGGACTGTTCCCTCATCAGTTCATACGACTGAGGAAACAATGTCAAGTTTCCAGACGTGAATTTTGAAATGTAACGGGATTTGATGTCAGCATGCTGCTAAACCTCATGGGGCTACTTTACCAAGGTTTATATAATAAATATATAATACAAATATATACAAAATATATTATTTAAAATATATGATGTATATCAGGAAAATGTAAACATACTGTATGTACACAGACAGGTGTGTTGTAAATATGAGCATGGGAACTGTATCTGAACGCTCATTCATTTTAATATCAGGACTATAAATAGGTTTGTCAATATACTGTAGTTCTGTGGGTGATATAGTTCAAATGTCTATCCATCCATCCATACACACATTTAGTACATGTAAATATATACTCATAATCGCATGCATTGTGGCAATGATGTACAATAATGTGGCTTAAAACACATGAGCATTTATTTTAAAAAGTGTATTTTGTCACATTTTATTATCAAAACATTTCAATGTATTTCACATGGCTTTATATCAGCTTCCTTTGTACTTATTTATTGTTTTATTACTTTTGTGTTCACATCATGCCAGTGTGGAATAACATGAAAAACACAACAGAGCCACGACACAGAGAGAGAGAGAGACCCTGGAGGCTAACTCACAAATGAAAGGCACTGTTCCTAAAAGTATAAAAAGAAACGGAGAACTAATCCTGACCGTCAGCGTTCTGACCGATGATATGGTTACATAAGATGACTGCATGGTTACATCACTGCATGGAGCACTGGGGGGCGCTGGTGTGCGTGCGCTACTAAAGAGGCAGGTAGCTGGGCGGCTGCAGGACGTCCCTCTTGCCGTAGGCGGCGGACCCCACGTTGGTGGGTGCGTAGACGGTGCCGATGGTGTTGCTGGAGCGGACCAGGAAGTCTGCTAACCTCTGAGTGACGCAGGTGGCCGTGTTGCACCTTCTCTTCTCTATGTGGTGACTGAGAGGACCAGAGAGGTAACGGCACCATGATACACTGAGTATACGTGAATATATATACGGATTGGCGTGAGTGGTGTTACCTGTTCATGGCTGTGAGGCCCCTCTGTGGCCTGGCCCCCACAAGGCCCAGGAAAGGGTTGGACATGAGCCCTGGAGCCAGCCAGCCCTCGTCGTCTGGGAGGGAACTCTCCTGCTCGCTGGATGAGCTGAAGTACCTGAATCACACAGAGGGGGGCAAAGTGTTTCACGCTGATGGCTGATGATACCCTCCTTCAGAACCACCTCTAATCCCGAGTGAAGGAGGAAGAAGAGGCCACTCAGCGGCACATGTCATGCACAATGACATGTGCTCAACCGGCTTCCTCCTCCGGAGTCGAGTCGTACGACCCCCCCCGGTGCCGCTCTCATCATTTCCACAACAGGTTAAACTGCAGGTTAAATATGAGCAATTACAGCGATAACCAATCCTGCCGCCGACACTTTGGATTGAACCCGTGGGGCACATGCACAGCGCGCATGTGAACATCTTACAGTATACATGTGCATGTACCTGTGGCTCGGAGCGCTGGTGACACAACGCAGCAACACAAGCAGCATGAGGGCGAGCACAGGCAGCCTCAGGTGATACATAGTGTACCTGTAACAACACAGGACACAGGCGGGGTTAGTGTTTAGAAGAATGCAAAGCGTACATTGAAGTATTGTGTCCTTCCATTTGATATATGAAAAGTAGCACAGAACGTTGACAATATGTAAAAATATTAGATAAAGAACATGTAATATGACATACGTTTCATAGTTGATTCAATTCTGAAATTCGTTGTACCATGGTGAGATGAATACAAATATTGTCAATCCCATAAAATCATACCATGTTATCTACAGAGCATTTCTGTGATGCTTGTAATATTAATTTTAGACTTTCCCCATGCATGGCTCAAAACTAATAATTAGTATTTTAGTTGACAATAATCCAATTTTTGAAAATCAAATTCAATTATCATTTAATCAATTAATCTGTAAAAGATGAAAAATAATCATCATAAACCATGATGCAATTGATTGCCACACTATGTAATACAGTGTGGTAATCAATCAATATTCAGTTATCAAATAGGACTGATTATTGCAGTGCTATATATTTGTATCATATTTTCATAATATACAAGACATGGGTACATCCTCAGTGTTATAAGACATAAAATATTCATTAAAATTTACAAAGGGATATTCCAAATTGCCTCTACATCATTTTTTTGCATATTGTATGATATACACATTGCCATGAGAGACACAGTAAAACATATGCACAATGTAAATATGTGGCTTTATTGTGTGTGCAAAATATGAAATCAGAGGTGGTAAGAATTCTGCAAAAATGCCCCTTTAACACTGCTGTATTCTTTGCACATGTCCTAAAAACCCCAAAGAGTGAAAAGCTGTACTTACTCAGTGTGGTGTGGTGTCAGCCGGTGGATCCCCGTGTGTGAGTGGAGGCGTCCAGTGTTTGTCAGACTGTCGCACACAAAGCCACTCCAACAGTTATAGTCTCCCTGCTCAAAGCACTTGTGACATCAGCTCTCTCCAAATATAGCCTTGCATTTCATTTAGTGTACAGGGGTGGGATAGGATGGGGGGGGGGGGTGTTAAGGATTTACCTGGATACACTGTAAACCCCCCCCCCTTCCCCCCACACCATCAGACAAGCAGGAAAAAAAACATGACAAACTTTGACACAAACATAAACACACACTCACGTACATTTGGACGTCAGCACCCTCATCATCGCCTTCGTCATCGTTGTCATCCAGGTCCATGATGGGCCCTGCCCCGCCATTAACTCACACCCGGGAGAGGAGTGGCGTCAAAGGGGGAAGCTGTCGTCTTATTTACCTTGAGACACGTAATGAAGTTTGAGGTCAACAATCTCTGGCCTTGGTCCCTCCCACAGGGTTTCCACGACGATGAATAATACATTCGAAAGATGAATGGTTATCAATAATGAATGGAGTCTCATTAGTTTGCCGGGACACGTCACAAACAATCGGGAAAGTGCTAATTAATGAGGCGATGGTAACAGTTAACGAGCATGTGACCGTGGATTTAAAATGTCCAAACGTTTAAAAGTATCTCCTCCAGACTTTAAAGCAGGAAATAGATATTTTATATGAAGAGTGGATCCAATCATAGACTCTATATAAAGGCATTCTACCGCTATCCAGACACATCCTGGATATGGATGTCATCATTTGTCCATCGCAGTGGTGGTAAAGTTCTGCCAAGCATGGACCAATCATAAGTCAGTCTCAGCTGTCAATCATCAGTCTGATAGCATCACGACGGCAACTGTATTTTGAAACCACTTTTTATATTTGGCCTGTGTCCCATTGACTAAGATGGAGGTGGTAAGGTTTCTGACCAATACCACACACAGCCACCAGGTGGCAATCAATAAACTTTGGCCTCACCTATGGGGTGTCATGTCGTTCTCATGGGTCAATGGACTTCAAAACGGTCGAGCTTGTGGTGACAAATCCAATTAGTGTCTTACCTTTAAAGCTGTTTCACGGTTAAATCCATAAACAATGTCCCCTGATTCAAACGCTGCCATCTTTGACTGATGACATCATTTGAGTCGGGGGATCAGGGAATGGAGCCACCGATGTCCTTGATGTGCAGTCAGAGTGTCGTGTAGACCATGTCCCATCAGCGAACATGCAGGACATTGCAATAACAAGCGATACTGTAGGCAGCCACTAGGGGGTCATCAAAAGGATCTGAGTGGGCTTTGATTTGTTGTCTTCTGCTCTGGATTGAACAGAGAACACGAGCGGTGGTTATCAGAGAGCAAAGTGCTCGTAAAAATTGTAATTGCAGCACAACACATTCTAAAAAAACACCACTCGAAACTCTGAGTGATTATGAGTCTAAACATCACAGAGCCGGCTTCTTCTTTATGCCTCGATGATCTGCATCCACAGAGAATCATCCCACTGTCTCACGGAGGGGGGGGAGACACCACCACAGGCTGCTGGTAAGTGCAGGTGCCTCTCACCACAGCTCAGATACAGCAGGGTCCTAATGGACGACTCACACCCCCGAAACCACAGAGGTCCAAGCAGCACCTCCCCGGGTTTCCTGTAAGAACTCCACAGAGAAGCGGCAGCCACTCATACACAATGCATAGGGTCCGGATTATTCATTTGATACATAAACTCTATGCACAAGGCTGAGTCATGCGCTCCAATCATTGCTAAAACTATGAATAGAAATGGAAAGGTTGATTTCATAATAAATAAAATATCATTCAGCAGATTTGCTAAAACATCCGACAAGTAATCTTTTATCTCTACAATTGAATTCATAAATCTATTTTATTTATATCCAGTCTTTTTATATACTGCTTGTAGTCCATATATTAAAATGTTTTGGTTTTAATGGCCAAAACGAATTTGGTTCATTTGTCAAAATAAAATGAAATAAATTAAAATAAACTAGAATTGATGATTATATTGATGATGACATTGGATTTGCATCTAATTGTTCTGCCCTAAAGTGACCAGAATAATTAATACTGATTTAAAATAAGAAAAGAAACATACATTTCCCTTTGTCAGTTTGCACTTAAAGTACAGAACAGGTGACACTGGGAGGACGGGACCTAACACAAAAAAAATCATTTCACTCTTTCTTTCTAAACAACATGATTAAGACGCTCCCTCACACACTATCTTTGTCCGGGCTGCGCACGGATCCAGTTGAATCGTATGCAGATGAGTCAGTGGCTTTGTATTGTTTCAGTGCTGCTGCTTTTCCTCACAGTGAGAGAAGTGACAAGGAATATCGGCAGAGTCACTTCCTCTTGATGATCCATTTTAAAGCCTTCATCCATTTTGCTTTGGATAAACCAAAAGCATCTCTATGTCAAGGAGCGGACCTGCAAGCACGCCCACTTACACCTGCAGCCTACATCCATTGGACGGGAGTGACTGTCAATCACACGGGCATAATCTAAAAATGTATGTCATGCTGTATGAAAGAGGAACTACTGATTGAGATGTCATTATGAGGGACATAGGAAATTAGTTGGACACGCCCCCATACTGGTCATTTAGGATATAACATGTCTCTGGGCACTTCCTCATTGGATTCACTTTCCAGTTGTGGACACTGTCCTGTCTGATGCATCGTCAGTTTCTTTTCCGCGTGTCGCCTCAGTGTCGTCCTCTGCGTCCACCCGCGCCTCCGTCGCCATGGAGACCCTGTCTCCATCCTCCGTCTCCTCGTCCCCGTCCTCTGTCTTCAGCTGTAACTCTGCTCCAACAGCAGGTGGAGGAGAGAGCTCCGCAGTGGTCTCTGTCAGACAGGGGCTGCGCTGTTTCTCCTGCCTGCTGTTCGCAGAGTGAGGTCCATCCTCCGCAGTGAGCTGCTCCGCTCCCTCCCGCAGGTCTGCAGCCGCGCTGACCCAAACTCGCGGGACCTGACTTTTGGAGGCGCAGGGCTGAGCCTCAGCGGCGGCTGATGGGGTCTCGAGTTCAATTTCCTTTGAGGCACTGGACTGATTTTGAAACTGTCTTCTGAGGAGGAGGATGACGGCGATGATGAATACATATGAAGTACCGCTGAGACAAGTGATCAGACCCAGGAAGATGATCCTGGAAACGGGGAATAACACAGAAACCGGTTTCTAAAGTGGTGCCAGTGTATGAGTCATGCTGGTCTGAATATCATTCACTGGCTAACATGTCATATTCTCTATTTGTATGACAAACCTGTACATGTCAGAGTCATAAATGCGACAGGCTCCTCTGCCCCCACACTTCTTGATGGACCACTTCAGGCAGGTGGAATCGATCAGGGCCCCAAAATACACCGGTGCTGGGATTCCACCTGCGAGGTGACGGAGACCGAATGATATATTACAGAATATCAACATATCAAGTGTGCATATACTTTATGCCCTTTTATTGTGACTGACACTCACCAAGAGTCCTGGTTACCAAGGTCTGGATCCCCAGGGCAAGTGGTTTGAGCTCTGGTGTGATGCATCTGTGATTACATCAAACACAAGACCACATCATTATCGACACTTCTACATAGGACACGGTTTGTCAGAAGGAAGAGGGTGACTGTATTACTTGGCACAGACCGAATAATGACCATGTATCCCGGCGTGGCTCCCAGAGAGTTGATGAAGGAGCTGAGAACGGACACGGCCATGTAGGAGGTGAAACTGCGGCTGCAGTCTTTGGCGTGTGGACACTGGCCCAGCTTCACTGACGTGCTGCTGCCTGCTGGGTAGGAGGCAGACACACAGCTGCAGTTGTGGAACACCTGGGAGAAACAACACAGGGAGATGTAGTTCAATCAGACAAGTAAAGATACACACATATACACAGTTTTCTTTGTTTTCTTGCATGACAACAAATATTTCCTATCTACATTCTACACATCATTATAGATAACGGAGTTTAGATATGCTGTAATTAGTTGCACAGGTACATCTTGACTGTAGTGTCGTGAATAAAATACAAAAAAGGAAAATGGATTAAGAGGAAAAAAATTGAAATAGAGCGATATCACACTAGATTGACATATTTGGATAAATGGGTCATTTGGAAGAAAAAAAATGAAATGAGGGAAAATGGCAAATAACAAATGATCCGGGACCTTTAATTTGCTGTTGTAAAGACAAGAGAGATACAAGAGGTGATGGATGCAACATGTAACTTCACCTCTGGAGGTCACCAAATCTGACACACTGCACCTTTAAGTAAATTGCGTATGTGTGTGTGTGTTAGATTGGCCCTACTGTGTTTCTGCCGGATCCACTGGAGCTGATGCAGCCAGCCATACATGGGGAGATGTAGGTGATGCCGCTGTCTGAACACACGGGATCCCACTCCTCTGCTGAGCACGAGCAGCCTCGGTTACACTCAGAGACCAGAGTCTCTCTGGCGGAGGAGATGGCCTGTGACCCGTTGTATGAAATGGTGAGGCCTGCCACCGGGATGTTGTCACACTTGGTGCCAAACTGCAGCAGCAGGAGGAGATAGGCCAGGAAGGACGTGGCGAAGGAGAGCTGGGCCCCCGACACCACGTTCAGCTTGTAGCGCTTCATCAGCAGCCCGCCCACGAAGATCCCCACGGCAACCACGGGCAGGTTCAACACACCTGCAACATCAACACCCACAGGGGTCTGAACACCGGGGGGCCCCATCATCAAACATCAACTTTACTTTGGCACATTACCAAAGTAATCATCATTTGCCCACTATTTAGAATCTGAATAGGTTCACTACATCTTGTGATATATATATATATATACATACCTCTTGCACTAATATAGTTACAATACTTTATTATATGAAATACCTGAACATATGTGGTGGCCTAATCTGTACATATAGTATATGTTTATGCATACGCAATGGACATCCTGACATACATGCGTACCACATGGATATGTCAAATATATGAATATGCATAAATGATATCATGGGAATTTCATATATGTGCACTTTCACATCTTCGGGGAATGGATATGATAATACATTGACCTTCAGGAAACATATATGGCAATATCGCTTCAGATATTGAGACATTTTTGTCATTACATTTACAAATAGGAGATGCTCTTAATCCTAGACAATGTACCTGTCATATGTTCTCAGCCTGGAACAACTACAGTTGCAAACAGACCACTTGCATTAAAAACGTTGACTGTGCGTTCATAGTTCAGTAGTTGAATTTCTGTCAGTGTGTCTATGGAACAAGTATTTTGCTCTGTACCTATGAGGAGGTTGGCTCTGTACGCAGACAGTCCAAACTGCTGCTCCATGTATTTGGCTTTGAAGGTGAACAGGCCGATGAAGGAGTTAAACTTCAGGACGCTGCCACACAGCAGCAAGAAGTACGCGGGAGTTCCCAGCAGGCGTTTCAGCGAGGGAAGAAATCCTGCGATGGAAGGACATCGTCAGATAAACCCACACAAACACAAAACACAAAGGAAGATTTTTGCCATCTTTTCCAACCTTTTGCGATTTCAGTCAGCTTGTGCTGGTTGTTGTTGTTGTTGTTGAGGCTTTCCTCTGTCCCGCCCAGACTCGGGTTTGTTGGGGTCGTCTTGGGGTCGTCTCCCTCCTCCTCGGGCAGAGCGCGGGGCAGGAACCAGAAGGGGATGCTGGACACCAGCAATAGAACTGAGGACACCATGAAGCCCATCCACCAGGCACCAACCCAGCGGGCGTCATGAGGGGTGATGGTCACACTTTCTGAAAGAAGAGCGGAGAACAAATGTTTTAACTCTTATTGATTTGCTATTCTAAGATTCTGACTGTTTTGTTCTTTGTAGGGACGAGACCATAACAATCAACACTGCAAAAGGTGCCCATGTATGTGACGTCATGACTTAAAATGATATATAATAGACTCACCCATATCAACATATCCAATGTCAACATACAGTCTGGCACAGTAGGAGCCCAGGAGGAAACCAAACATGGGGCCCAGGAGAGTGATGGTTTGGAGACATGCTGCAGTTAAACATTACAAACATCATAGTGAGGGTGTGAGTGAGGGTTTAAAGTATTGGTCAGATGCTTTAATGTGGTGCACAATGCCACTGCACTCTATTATACAGCTAATGTACAGACATAGGTCCTACCTATGTAGAATGGAGAGTTTTCAGCTTTAGCAAAGTCGTCGATGTAGGAGATTCCCAGGGGTGTCACTGGGGTTTCTCCGATCCCTCGCAGAGCGTTTCCAAGGAACACGTAGATCCACATGTTGGAGCCTGTCTCCCTCACACATGCTGTGTAATGACAGACACACACATACATACACACAGTTACCATGGTTTCAGTGACATTTCAGGGCCATACATTAACTGAGAACTTACTCTAAGCTTAAGAGGTCTCTAACCCATAGAGACAATTTACTTTAGCCTGACCCTTCCCTGAACGTACCCTCTATAATCTGGATATATATGCGAATATGTTTATAGCATAGTTTGATGTTTCCTATGTATATGTTGTTGTATAATAATCATAGCTCTCGTGTGTATGAACTCAATTAGTCAGAGAGTCATATAAAAAACATGGCTCCACTATAGACGCTGAGGTTACATTTCAGCTGCAGACTCTGAGAGCAAAAAATTGGCTGTGACAGAAGTGAAGGTATCACCATGGATATCACAGACGTCCAGGTAGCTCTGCAGTCTGCGTGCACTCATCACTGGCTCTGTTGACATGAGTCTGAGTTTTCCTACTTCAAGGAATGTCCCTTTAAAATACACCCTCGACGAAACAACCACCTATGAAGTGTAGCTTTGGGGCTGATGTTTTCTGTCGCCGGTGCCAGAGGCTTTGAAAGGTCACACCAGGATCAGTGCATTCCAGGGATGGTTGCGAGTTTCATTTTAAAACGGACTCCTTTAACACTACTACTTACTGCAGAGGAAGGTTAGCATGCAATGTAACGGTGACCCCTAGGGGTTGAGCAGAGGACATGTGCAGATGTGCAAGCAATACTCAAGTGATGACGACTCACTACTGCCCCCTAACTCTTATGCTGGTATGGCATCTTGTGCAACGATGAAAAATATTTGAGGCAGCCATCTTGTGGACACTTGTGAGGCTGCAAGACCATCCTGACTTCCTGTCAACATGATTATAGTGACGTATCGCCATGGTAACAGTTGGCTCCAACAACTAGCTGAGTTGAGCTCTGTAGCTCGGACCATTCTCATTTGTGCACATGTAAACTGTAATTCAGATAACCGACATCTTACCTGCCCTGTCCTCTAAAGAAGGCTGGATCTGAATCTCAGGCTCCTCTGGTGTCTCCATTGGATCCACACAGGCGGCGATGTTCACACTGTTGTTCTGGAAAACCTGGATGAGCGTGTCGTACTTGTAGCTGTGAAAAGGAGCAGGGCGACCATCACAAATGGAGTCTTGTCCTCATGTCCGACATTGTGTGTTTCTCGTTCGCTTACCGTCCCATGAAGAAGTGCGTCAGGCCGGTGAGAAAGGTGCCCACCGCCATCAGGAAACAGCCCATGCCGATGAATCTGGGCCGATGCAGCTTGGCACCAAAATGGCTGACCACAGCGAGGAACAGCAAGTTGCCTGGATCCGCAAGCAAATGAGGCCAGAGAGGGGGGAAAGAAGAAAGGTGCAGACTTAGGTCATTATCAGCTACTGCCAGAGGGAGATCTGGTTTGTTGGATTTACCCATTTCAAAACTGCCGTCGATGAGGCCAATGTGCGAGCTGGAGAGGTCGAAGCGTCTCTCGATCTGAGTGATGGAGCTCTTCATGTACGTCCCCGTCAGGGCCTTGGAGAAATAGGCGAAGGACAGCGCCATGATGAACAACTAGGAAACAACAAGGAACGGAAAGTATTAGATCAGAATATGGAATAACAACATTTACTCATTCTACACATCTATTTGTCGTGGACGTCTCTCCACCCAGAAATTCGAGAAATGACAAATGTTTGGTAAGAAATATGCCATTATTCTGATGCTGCCGTTGCCACCAGTGATGATGATGATGATGATGATTACTGCTGTGTAGTGCTGCAATAAGGCCAATCTGAGCTCCTGACTGATGGTGAAGTGTTCGAGAACCCCCGATGTGCTGATCTGAAGGGGGAATTTCAGACGGAAGGGGTTTTCAAAAACAACTCGGGGCTTGATTCCAAATACTTCTGGGTAAATAGCATCTATAGAAGAAAAGCACTGTGGTTTGATATCTTCAAAACTCATATGTGTGTCATATTTATCCGTCTTTATAGCAACAGGCCGGACACAGCGGCAACATAAGCTATTCACAATCCCAGATTGACCTATTTCAGAGTTGGTAGGGAAACTACAACACACAAGCGCTGCAATCGCACACACCAGGTCCGAGCCTGACCTCTCTGACCCCTCTCTACATGTCACATTGACAGCCAGTGCAGTGTCTTGATGGACAGAGACATGTGCCCAAAGGTGAGAGGTGTGGATGAGCCTCAGTACCTTGAGAGTGGAGAGCCGGGGCCGTTTGCTGCTCCGCTGCTCGGGGCCACACAGAGCCTGCTGGCTGGTCATCTTCCCCGTGTCCTCTGCTGCTTCGTCCATCCTGCTGCGTAGTACTGCAGTACTGTGGAGTATGTACGTATGGAGCACCAGCTGTGTGGTCACTGCGAGGAAATCAAGGAGACAAGGGTGATGAGGAATTCTCCACTTCGTCGCAGAGAAGTGATGGGTAGTGATCAAACGGGACTGTGCAATATTACATATCAGTGCATGATGCCTGGGCCCCGAATTACACAGAGACACCGAATAAATATATTCATAACTTTCTGCAGAGGTCAAACTTGTCATTACAAGGTGCTTCTGTTTGCTTTACTTTGAGAAAGTTTGGATTACTTCACCCATCAATGACTCCGTCAGGTGACTGTCAACAGTGCTAGCATTGAAAAATAATCAATTGGAAACATTGCCCCAGTCATTACTTAGTGTACGAGGTCAAACCTGTTGCGTGTAAAATGCTCCCACTCACGCACACTGTGAGTGGGAGCAGTGGAGTGACAGACAGTACCTGTGTGAAGTCCGGCGGCGTCCTCTCTCTCCTCACTCTCCTCTCAGCTCAGTCAGTGTCAGGAGCTGCAGGTTGATTCCACATCAGAGAGAGAGAGAGAGAGAGAGAGAGAGACACGTTTTCTCTTCATACACCGATGCCAACAATCACTGTTGATAAATTTCAGTGGAATCCTACCTCCTGCATCCTGAAGGCCCGAAGGGGGGGAAAAACTTGAGAGTCTGCGCTCCCCTTTTTCTCCTCGGCAGCTTCACAGCGGCTCCTGGGACCCAGTGGGACAAAAGGCCTCACACATCTTTATTCCATACACATGCCAGCCAGGAGGGGGACGGCAACAAGAGACCACAAGGGGGGTGGGGGCGGCTGTGGAGGTGAAGAAAGATTAGGTCTAAACCAAAGCCGCTAGGTAGAGTTTTGTGTCGTGGCTGCAATAAGGACGGAAAAATAGCTTCAAACAGTTTGTCGAGCACCTGTCACACCTCACCTGACTCACGGCCGGGTCTGCCTTGCGACGGGAGGAGGAGGGGGTGGGCGTGGGAGTGGGGTGGGGTCGCTCAGGCAGCCAGGCAACAGGTCACACAATCAAGCTTTGCTTGGCCCCTCACAAATTCCAAGGATTAAGATTTAGAGTCGTCACATTCCTGCACAGAAAGTCTGGAGGGAGTATTAGCCACTTTCCCCTCACACATACACAATGTCACGCAGGTGCTATACAAGTGACCGGACCTGGTCTCAGGTAGCACATCGACATACACGACTGCAGGGTGGTACTGCATCACTTCACCTTCACTAGTATCTGTGGTGCCAACTCAGTTTGCATCATGCATATAAATACTGTAGTACATATACTCACACTGCAGGTAAAGTACATGCACTGTGCATACTAACAATGTTACATGGTATATGGATGCATACACAACGCACACAGAGACACATGGTGAAAAACAGACGCATACACCTCATATACACATCAAATGCAGATATACTACATTTACTACGTATAAATGTACTATGAATATGTTTACCACAAAGACTATTTGGCATATGGCACACACTTACACCACAGACAGACTAAAGGTAAATATACTTCAGATAGAGTACATAAACTACTTTGAAAGACACATTACGTATACAACACACATTACTTGATATACACATGTCCATGTATATATACATACTACCCATACATGTGTTCAAAATCCTTCAGTTCAAATGTGCTGTCTCTCCAGGGCCTTGCAGTGACATTTGTTGGTGTTGTGCGCACTCTACTGGTGAATACCGTGTATTGCACTGTGCGCCCAATTTCATCAATGGCAGGAAATATGGTGAAAAAAATAGAAATGGCATTCATGCTGAATAAAATAAAATGCAAACGAGATGATAATGTCATTTAAATCAGATAGCGATGTGCTTTTATAATCTTATCCACACATAAGGAAATCTTAATCTGTGTCATAAAAGTAATAAAAGGCACTGCCAGGCTTTAATAAAGCACCACTGTCATTCATTGCACCTGTTTAGCTAGTATATCATGTTGCATTAAGGGTAGAATATTCTAAAAGAAAATCTGCAGAGTCAGAGTCAACACGAGTCAAAGTTTGGTCCACGTTATATAATCGGTTAGAACCTTGGCAGACTCTGGGCGTGCGTGTGCACACGCTCCGAATATCTGGGCACATGTGCAAATAGTATGTGACACATGGAGCCTCAGTAGTAGTGAGACATGATGTAACAGCGGTCCAGTGTCCCCCATTCTCAAATAGCTGACAGATACAGTTACTTGTATCCCCTCACCGCCTCCCCCACATGCTTGAGTATCATTGATGCTGCATCATCAGAGCTTTCATCACAACCACGTGTGGGGCCCTTATGTTGCTGGATGAACGGCTCAGAGTCGTCCTTTTCATGTTTACTAACGTGCAGTGTACGTAAAGGTACAGTGCGTAGGCTTCAGCAAAGATTGATTGCATGAATACCCCACCCTGAAGTAACCCATTGTGTAATGTAATGTTTGACTCTGTCTGTTTGGACCTGATTCGCAGTAGTGGGCATTTCATCAGTCTGGATGCAAAAGAAATAAAAACAGTATGTTCAGTACATTAGTGACATGTAGTGATGACACACTGGTGGTAAACTAATATAAGCATCAGTCTAATTAGTTTATATTACATATACATATATATATATTATATTTATGCCAATAGAAATGACATTATTTCATTTAAATCGCAAGCACTGGACCTTTAAAAAAAAAAAGAATACATCATATTGTGAAAATGTGTCTTTAATGCTCACATATATTTTTCAGTTCCAATCAAAACAATTGTAAAAAGGTAAAAACATTTGGACACAACACAAAACCTATAACTGACAATCTAAATGTGCCTTATTAACGGTGGTTAATAAAACACATGTCCTCACAGTTCTATGATCAGAGTCACACGCGCAGAGTGACACTGTGCTCGCTGTGTCAACTGTGGTGAACTTTTTCAAACAAACACATGCGATGCAGAAGATTATATGAACGACCACGACCTTTTAGTGTTTGTGTACAGTGATGTGATGTAAGAAGAAGCGTGTGCTGTGTGACAGGAGCAATCCACACGTTTCATCCTGCCTGGGCACATCAACAGCCACACTGGCTCTACACCATCTAACAGAGCGCTCTGACAGTATACATCATCTGATTCGTCGGTGAGGTTACATAATACCTTTCACAAAGTCAGAATAAGTGAATATAAACACTTACTCTGAGGTCAGTGTTCTCCATTTACTCCATTGCAGTTCTGAAGTTGTCAGAATCCTCGTCCTGTGATCTGGTGCAAAAGGCTCATTAACTCCATTTAAGACAGACCTGACTATGGATGCATTTGAACACAAGATTTCCTTTAATAATAACTCCTTGTAAAATGAACTAAAACTGGCCTATGGTGAACACTGCATCAAAAACCATGTAAATACTTTAATCATTATAAACACGAAACACCAAATGGCATGAATTATTCCTATGTTGTTGTTGTTTAACATGAATGACTCTGAAGTCCACTTCATTGACAACATAAGTTAAACTGGATCAAAATGATTGTTCTTGTCACTACAACTACAACAGTACTGTTTCCTTTACAGTTCAAGACGTATAAATCTAAATTTACAGCTGATAGTTTTCTATTTATTTTCTATTCTTTACATCCTATTTTCTGTGCATTTTAAACAAGCTAACCACAGTCACTGTTTAAACAATAAAAGGCATTTTTAGATGTATTTTATATAAAACAAAAGAAGGTAATATGACTAACTGGAAGAGCTTCTCTTTGGCACTAGCACTGTGTCCGAGTCTCTGTCTGCGCTTTGAACTACGACCTCTGGCCGATCCAAGTTCTGTTCATTTCCTACAAATGCTTGTGTTGTGTTCACTGACTGGGTCGTCCTGTAGGGTATGAGGACGTCAGTGAACCCAAAACACAGACTCTGCGAAATAGATCTCCACTACACGTTTCATTTGCACCCGGTCTCTGCTCCTTGTGCTCTCTAAACTATCCCTCGCAGATTCTCAGAGGAATGGTCAGTAACTCCTAACAGTGCTTTTCTCTTGTACTACTATTGAAGACACTACACTGTACAAACACTATGCCGTGCAAAAATAACGGTATGGAACACAGTATACTGTACACATACTGTATATAAAGAGAGGTACACAGTACTGACAATGTACCATTGCTGTATCCGCTCTGTTCTGAGTCGGAGCCCCCACAGTTGTTACGCAAAGGTAAAAATACAGTACGAGTCATTCACCTGTGTTATACTCTGATGTTGGACCACCTTTAAATGGTGCTCTCCCTGTCCCCGGCGCCATCTCTGTCTTTGGCGATGCTGATGCCCGTGTGCACTTTGGTGTGTCCGTTGGTCTCCAGTCCGCTCTCCTTGGCCTGGTTCTTCAGCGCCAACTTCTTCTGCCGCTTGACAATTAGGTAGTAGAGGACCACCCACAGCGAGTTAGACAGGAAGTAGCATCCGTTTATCAAGCCCATGAACGTCACTCTGGGGGGGGGGGAATGGGGATTTGAATTTTTGATATTAGAAGTTCATTCCATGACATAGACATTGTGTCAAAGCTGTATTGAAAAACATTTTGGCATTTCTTTATATTTGAATTTATGTTTCCAATGTACCTAAAGGCGTTAGCATTGTAGAGTCGACATGCTCCTCGGCCTCCGCACTGCTTGGTGCCCCACTTCAGACAGGTTTGGTCAATGAGTGCTCCGAAGTAAATGGGAGGAGGGATCCCACCTGGAGGAATACCGGGTCACATGATCTTTTACACTCAGTCACGTCCTGTTAGGAATCTGGCAGACATGATGTTTTTTCAATCATGCAATAATTAATGAAAATAAAACTTATGCTCACCCAGTGTTCTTACAATCAGTGTTTGCATACCCAGTGCAAAGGACTTCAGGTCTTGTTCTATGGACCTGGGGCACAAAGGCACAACAATGAGCAACATACACGTAGAGTGTGTTATACTGTATAATTCTGAGTCAAATTAAAGGTGCAGAAGACAAGATGTGCAGACTCGTGCAAAAGGTCAACCCTCTAAAACAACTTCAAAGACAACAGTCTCTGTTTACTGCTTGAAGTTTCATCTATTGAGTCACTACATCATAACATGTAGATAAAGATATAGAACTGAGAGGGTGCTTGTTTGTCTTCGTGGTTTCCGACCTGAGGAGCACGATGTATCCTGGTGTTCCTCCACATGCAGAGATGAAGGATCCGATCACAGACAGACACATGTAGATTTTAAACACGCTCTCGCAGTTGCTGTTCCTCTGGCACTGACCCAGCACTGTGGACATGTTCCCAGATGGCGGCATCATGTCCGCGACACAGGTACAGTTATGAAACACCTGAGGAACCAGAGAGGAAACAATTCAGATTTGTGCCTGATCAGTTTCGAGGTACAGAAATTGACTACAAGGGAAAGAAAAGTCGCTGACTCACCGTATCCCTCCCAGTGCCGGTGGAGGTCTGGCAGCCAGCGAGGCAGGGCGAGGCATACGTCATGCCGTTGCTGGCGCACACCGGGTCCCAGTGCTTAATGGGGCAGGAGCAGCCCACGTTGCACTGCGAAAGCATAGCATCCTGGTCGTAGGACACCTGAGGAGCCCTGGTGCAAACACAAACACGCACTTTACCACACTGATACAGAAGCCCAAAGGATGTTAAAAGATGCCGGTTATCACGTGACTCACCCCTGATACGTTACGGTGAGACCTGCCACATCTGCGTTACCACAGTGCAAGAAGACCTGGACGGAAAGCAGAAGGAAGGACATCAAGGTGGCAGACATGGCCACCCTGGCTGCTCCCACCACGCCCAGCTTGAAGCGCTTCAACACAAACCCGCCGGTGATGATGCCCAGAGCTACGGCCGGCAGGTTCAGGACACCTGCAGGGAGCCACACCATGGCATTGTGACACAAATGCCTCCCGCTGTGCGTAGTATAATGAAAACACGCCATTTACGCTGAGTACTATTAAAACCCCTTCAGCAGTATCTCAGCAAAGGTCCAAATTTGATCTTTACGTAGATCAGATGAACCGAAGCCTCCCCATCACATGTCATATTCCAAGTATTTCATCAATTCCATACACAAATGTGATATAGTATGACTTATACTCTATGTCCCTGCATCAGGCATGATATTACCATGTATATTACCTTGAGATAAATATTTGTACTACGTATATCCATCCTCTCGATACATGAAGGTATTTCTTTGCAATGAAATTTCTATTTGAATAGCTTCAATACCTGTAGCTGTACATACAAATAAACTTACCTTCAACTAGCTGACCATTTAAACCAAAACGTTCAATCTTAGAGCAATTCAAAAGATATTTTCTTGGCCATTTGATGGTCTTTCCACACGGTCCTTGTGTATCTTTAGACACATCCATGTGCCATGTTCATGTTAGTGTGTAGTGATGTCAATGGATCAAAAAGGAAATGTTGTTATTTGTTACTGTTCTGAATACTGGGTCAGTTCAATGTTTAAACGTTCAAACAGCTCTTATCCACAGCCACATAGGTAAACAGCCATTAAAAGTTAATAATAGCTAAAGGTGATGCTTGTCAGACTCACACACACACAAAAGCAGGGTCCACAGTAGGCGACCGAGCGCTCACATTCCACTTCGGCTTTATCTTTCACAATCACACTTCCCTCCAATAACATCATTGTTCCAGTCACTCCTGGCTACAAAACGCAGAGCTCCAGCTCCGTACCTATGAGGAAAGTGGCCTTGGAGGCCGATTGGCCGTAAACCTGCTCCAAGAACTTCGGTTTGAAGGTGATGAAGCCGATGAAGCCGTTGACGGCCACGAGATGCGTGAGGATCATCATCGTGTAGATGCTGTTCCGGAAGAGGCGCCGCAGGGACGGAATGAAATCTGAAACAGCACAGAGTGAGATGATGAGGAAACACATTTAATGACTTACAATTTTTTTTAAACATATTTAGACACCTTAGATTTTGTCTAAACTCACATGTTGGATTTTTTTCTGATTCTCTGTTTGCATTCGACTAATATTTTTCTATCCCTGATTCTGTACATTTTATCTATGTAGTAGCACACACTGTTTATCTATCTATACTGACACCACACATTTTCATACAAAACAACAGTATTACACAAGTTTGAATATTTTCATTTGGTTATCATGAACCTCTTTGCTTTTGCTGAAAATCAACAATTCAGATATCACTGTCAAATATTATTTCACGATGGATGATGCAAGAAATTACTTTGCTTTTGATCCGCAGATATGGAGCAACTAAAGTACACAACATTTCCACAACCATGTGCTGGTTAGTTGCAGTAAGTCCAGGTATCAAGGTTACTGATCTGTGTTCTGGTTTTACTGGGTTTTTCCTGGTTAATGATTCAAAGACATTAACCCTAAACACTGACACAGAGACACATTTCTCAGACGTCTCTTATACTTATTAGAGATTTTGTACGAGTCGCGGGAAGTTGAATGGTACACAGGTTTCTTTTAAGTCACCGTTGGATGGAAACAAAGCATTGAGAGATTGACTTCCGTACCTTTGGCCAGCTCCCGGACACTGACCGGCTTCTCCTTCTTGTCATGTTCCTGGTTTTCCTCCGGCAGGAAGTTCTCCTGCTCTGCCACCGTAGCCATCTCCATGCTTTTACTCTGACTCTGCTCCTCACCCTGCTTGGTCAGAGACTTGGGCAGGAACCAGAAGGGGATACCCGAGAGCAGGATCACGGTGCCGGTCACGATGAAGCCCAACCACCAGGCCCCCACCCAGCGGGAGTCCTTATGGTTAATGGTGATGGTGTCTGTGGGATAGGATAGGAGAGGATCTTGGGATTGGAGCAATCTTAACATCTTTACAGTTTGAACGACAAGTGAAGGATACCAAGGGTTTCTCTGCGTGCACACTGCACCTTCAAAACCTACCTAAATCCACAGATCCGATGTCGACATAGATTTTGGTGAGAAAGGAGCCAAGCATGTATCCAAACATGGGCCCTAGGATTCCAATCGTGTGGATACAAGCTGCCAGGTGGAGAAAGAGAGGGAGAGGTGTTAAGTTCTGTGGCGTCTATGAGACTAGCGTCGTGTCAAAATGTTGTAAAAAAAAAAAAGAATAATAAAAAAGAAAGTTACCCAAATAAAAAGGCGTGTTCTCCTCCCTGGAGAAATCGTCCAGGTAGGACACACCCAGAGGCATGATGGGAGTTTCTCCAATCCCTCGTAGCATGTTCCCAAGGAAGACATAGATCCACATGTTGGAGCCGGCGGCCTTTTCACAAGCTACTACAAGAGGTGAACTTAGAATGTGAACCGCAAACTCATGGAACAGCTTTTCCCAAATAATCTATAACTTGATTGATGTTGAATGAACACTAATGAATGTACCTTGTTGGGGCATTAAATCAAGCGCCTCATCAGCATCGGTCAAGTTGTGGTTGGACAGGCAGGGCAGGATCTTCTCAGTGATGTTCACGTCTTTGCTGTGCGTCACACTGGTCTCATATTTGTACCTGGAGAGCATCAAGACACGTCATTACTGACATTTGTTGTCATGAGCGGGGCCCTTGGCATCCAAAAACACCTTATAGTTTTACAAGTATTACATCAAACTGTGCACTTACTGTCCCTGGAGGAAGTGAGGCAGGGCGATGAGGTAAGATCCGGTGGCCATGATCAAACAGCCGATACCGATGAGCCGTGGACGATGCAGCTTCGCGCCGAAGTAGCTCACAAAGGTTATTACCAACAGGTTGCCTGGGAGGACATTGAATGAACGAATGAATGATCGAGCAGATTGCTTTGACATTTTACCACATCAGCTGGCTGGAATTGCGAAAACTGGACAGATGCTTTTGTCATGAATATAAGTAGTATTTTTTATTTAGTCATTGTTGTTTAATCCACATAATAACTTTATAACTGAAATAACAGGGTCATTCATGTTAGTTAATGTCTTGCATTTGCATTTGGCCCAAGACAAGTATAAACCTAATTTATTACAAGGACACTTTTGTGTCTCTGTATATAAAAAGTGGAGGCCAGAACATTATCTATGCAGCATAAATTCAGTGTTCATGCCTTGATATACTTTTTACTTTTTAGAACCTGCAAAATATCAAACATCAAGTACTGCATGTACCAATTTCGAAGCTGCCATCGATGACGCCTATGAGCGAGCTGGGGATGTCGAAGCGCCTCTCGATCTGGGTGATGGAGCTCTTCAGGTAGGCGCCACAGAAAGCTTTGGCAAAGTAAACAAAGGACATAGAGGCCAGGAAGAGCTGGAAAACACAAACATGCAAAGGAAACTTTGATTTGATGATACAAGTTCCAAGGATGTAGCTTTGACAACGATTGGTGAAAAGACAGATTGTGAGTGATGTTGTGGTAAGAATATATCTATGGTACTAATTGAGACTAAGTTAGAAGATTAAATACTTAATTTGCATTTACATTGATTGTTAGTGTGGTGGAAATGTAAGTGGATTATCGTATTCTCCGTAGTAATAGTCGTCAATGTGTAACCCTTGGAATGTAATGATCTGTTAAACGTTGAAGAGGACCACTTCTACATCCCCCTCTCAGTAATCCTAAATGATGACCTCCAATCAGAAATCACAGTTTAACCCCTGTAGGAAAAGGAATCAATGCTTGAGGCCAGTTTACAATAGTCTATTTTCACTTTGATTGGATCATCGTCATTTACATTTCATGAAGCCTCCAGCAATATGGCGACAATTAGCGGGACAAAAGAACTTGTTGCTCCCTTTAATCAAAAGTATTCAGTGAGAAAACCTTTCATTATTTATGCAAACTATAACTACTGTCAAGACCAGACCTGGGCATTGTACGGCCCCCGGGCCACATCCGGCCCTTTGG